>JAEUCK010006241.1:0-62446 GCA_017311455.1 Otocyon megalotis megalotis
GGGATCCCTAAAAGAATGAATTTTATAATCCATTCTAATCTGCCTTATATAAGAAGAAAGAAATTTGGGGTTTGGCTTTTGCCTTTAATATTTATTATTTCTCTGAGAGTACCTCTTCTCTCCAGCTTTGCTCCTTCCTGTTCTATTTCTTAATCAGCCTAAACTTTAGTGTCAACATGAAACAAAACAACACAGCCCAAAAAAGGAGGGCATAAAGTGTGGGAGATATGAGACCTGGAAATTTAACCTCTACCAAAATTTGACCTCTTGGAAACTCAAGTTATTAGCTTGGGCTAAAGGTATTTTAATAATAGGAGAAAGATATTTGCTCCTCCTAGTCCTTTGAATAAAAGTGATACTAACTAAAAACAAAGGGTTGTTTAGGGGTATTTTGTAGAGAGATGGACAGACAGAGGGATAGACAGAGTCAGGCAAGGGGACAAAAAATATGAATATGAGACCACAGTTACCTCTGGAGAGAAGGCTGGGGGTGGACAGGAAAAAGCACATGGGTGGATGTAAATTATTGGGAATTTTCTAGATTGGGGGTTGGGTAGTGAATTCACATTTCTTAATTATACTTAAGCATATAAATGAATAAATTTAAAGTAAATAGGGTCATACATGATTTAATATGGATATTATGAATTAAGGATTATTATTAATCCAATTCTGTGCACCTGCATTTCTTAAAAGGATTTTGAAGATGCTAATAGTGAACATGTTGAATATATTCATTGTTCTAGGCATTTTATAAATACTAATTTATTTAATTTTCTTAATAGCTCTTGAAATAGGTGTTACCCTTATTCTATAGATGAGGACACAGACACACAAGGAAGTTGAGGAACTTGCCCGTGACCCCATGATTAGTAATTGTCAGAGTCAGGATTCAGACCTGAGCGGGTGGCTCCAGCATCTATACTCTGATCCTGGTGTTCTACTGTCTCAGGTGGACATAGGGGACATTGTACCAGAAGTTAAAAACTTGGCCAAAGGCCCTGGGCTATTGATGGAGCTGGAATTTGGGGGAAAGGAAAGAGAGCTCGGTAGGATATGAGAATGAAACAACAGATTAATGAAAGGTGCACTTGGGAAGACTACAGGCAGGGAAGGCCTTCAAGGTTCAGGTTTCTGTAGGGAATGTAGGGAATCTTCTAGGTCAGTGAATGACAAAGATGGAGGAAAAGCTTTAAGAGCGGCCCCTTTTAAAAATGCTTGTGTGCTTTATATATGTAATGTTTAATCCTTACAAGATCCCTTAGAAGTATAGCTATTATTTCCATTGTACAATTGAGAAACTGAGGTTCCCTGGTGATTACAAGCAGACATAAAGAAGGAACTTCCACTTTATTTGGAAGGCAGTGGGGAACTATTGAGGAGTTGCGACCTGGGGAATGCCCAGAGCTCTTGTTTGGAACTTGCTATACTGAGGAGAAAAGATGTCTATGGCTTTTCTCTTATAGGAAGTCCAGGACGGCTGCTGTCTTCCACGACAGGAAGGATGGTGTGGGTGGCCAGCCACTTTCTATGTCTCTGGGTACTGCCAGACGGGACTCAGTTCCATGGTCATTCCTTTGTCTCTTGCAGGTTTCTCTCCTCAGGACTTTGTACTTGCAGAAGAGAGGAACAGCAAAGAACAGCAAAAGGAGGACACAGAGATGTCTGACAGTCCCGTATCTGCGGGATCCCAGGTAAGTCAAACTTTCTTCTGATTTGGTTCTCCAATATGGGGATCTCACTTTCCCTATCAAATTAAACCACATTCTCATTTTCTTTAAGTCTTTATATAAATTCACTTAACCTTTCCCTGGCTACCCTATTTAAAATCCTTTTCTGACTCTTTATATCCCCTTTCCCTGCTTTATTTTTCTCTCTTGGACTTAGACCATCCCACATACCACACACTTAACATTTTCCCTTTTTTTCTATCTCGAATTGTTTTGTTTTGTTTTGTTGTAGTATTCCATTTTACACCCAGTGTTGGCTCATGCAAAACAATCCTTATGTGGTTTGCACTGTTATCCTCCTTTTTATATGTGAAACAAATGGCAGTTATTATAGGGACATGATACTGTTATCAGGTTTTATTATTTTTTTCAAAAATGTTCTCCTTAACGTTCTTGTTAAATCATTTTTTAAAAAAGATTTATTTATTTACTTTAGAGGGGGAGAGGAGGAGAGGGAGACAGAATCCTGAGCAGACTCCACACTGAGTCCAGAGCCTGATACAGGGCTTGACCTCATGACCCTGAGATCATAACCCAAGCTGAAACCAAGAGTCAGATGCTTAACTGATTGCACCATCCAGATGCCCCTTAAATCATATTTTGAAACCTAAGAGATAATGAAATTAATATGCTACATTTCCTTTAGAACCAGAAAAAACCTCATGGAGGTTGGCAATTAGAAGAAATTATCTAAAATGACTTCTTGAGGAGGAGATAAGGAAAAAAGTTTGAGAAACGCTGTTGTAAAAGACTTGCTCCTGAGAATAGCCCTGTGTCCCTACAGTGTCCATCAACGGGAAGCTATGACTTAGCTTCAGCTGGTCGGTGCCATGTGAGAATGTGGGTCCAGGACTCTAGATCTTCTGATTTCTGATTTTAAAACTCCAGTTAATAATAGTAAATCTATAAATTTTTTGTGCTTGGCAGTTAATACGAATTTTAAATACAATAATAAAATAAACCCATAATAAAAGCCAAATAAACCCTCTGTAGGAGCTAGGCAGCCAATGTATGACTTCTAGTTTAAATCAGTTGTCCATTGATCTGCATAATGTTTTCCTGAAAACATAGAAGATGTATATTAATAAAATATATATCAAATTCTTATGTAGTCTTCTAATATCTGCTTTTTATTTTTTTATTTTATTTTTTTTTTCGAGTACCAGTCAACTTTTATTGGATATTAATTGTGAATTAAGCAATGGAAGGATTCAAGGATGCCAGGCAAAAGTCATGGTCAGGAATGCCAAATGTGCTTCCACACCGGGCCCTCTTCATTGGTACTTGTGTAGCCGTTCATGTTTGAGCTCCTTGTAAGAACGACAGCAGTTGAAAAGCATATAAGCAGCCAGCACCATAGAAATCCCAGCAATGCCCCCTTTCTTCACATTGATATACTTGTTGTAATACCAGTAGTAACCTCTTTGAAATGCTCCAGCAATGCCCTTAGGGGTGAAATCCCGCATCAGTATCCAGCTTGGCAGCTCTCCTAGTTTCACCTCCATGAGTTTCTTTTCCTTCACTGGTACGGGCGACGCCATCTTGGAGTCCTGGGTGTCCCTAGTATCTGCTTTTTAAATTCAACCTTCAGGATACTTGGGTGGCACAGCCGGTTGAGTGTCCAACTCTCCAACTCTTGGTTTCAGCTCGGGTCATGATCTGGGGGTCATGGGAGGCTTTTTGGGGTCATGGGGCTCATGTTGGGTTTTTTTTTTTTAATTAATTTTTTATTAGTGTTCAATTTACCAACATACAGACTAACACCCGATGCTAATCCCGTCAAGTGTCCCCCTCAGTGCCCGTCACCACTCACCCCCACCCCCCACCCTCCTCCCCTTCCACCACCCCTAGTTCTTTTCCCAGAGTTGGGAGTCTTTATGTTCTGTCTCCCTTTCTGATATTTCCCACACATTTCTTCTCCCTTCCCTTATATTCACTTTCACTATTATTTATATTCCCCAAATGAATGAGAACATACACTGTTTGTCCTTCTCCGATTGACTTACTTCACTCAGCATAATACCCTCCAGTTCCATCCACGTTGAAGCAAATGGTGGGTATTTGTCGTTTCTAATGGCTGAGTAATATTCCATTGTATACATAAACCACAACTTCTTTATCCATTCATCTTTCGATGGACACCGAGGCTCCTTCCACAGTTTGGCTATTGTGGACATTGCTGCTAGAAACATCGGGGTGCAGGTGTCCCGGCGTTTCATTGCATCTGAATCTTTGGGGTAAATCCCCAACAGTGCAATTGCTGGGTCGTAGGGCAGGTCTATTTTTAACTCTTTGAGGAACCTCCACACAGTTTTCCAGAGTGGCTGCACCAGTTCACATTCCCACCAACAGTGTAAGAGGGTTCCCTTTTCTCCGCATCCTCTCCAGCATTTATTGTTTCCTGCCTTGTTAATTTTCCCCATTCTCACTGGTGTGAGGTGGTATCTCATTGTGGTTTTGATTTGTATTTCCCTGATGGCAAGTGATGCAGAGCATTTTCTCATGTGCATGTTGGCCATGTCTATGTCTTCCTCTGTGAGATTTCTCTTCATGTCTTTTGCCCATTTCATGATTGGATTGTTTGTTTCTTTGCTGTTGAGTTTAATAAGTTCTTTATAGATCTTGGAAACTAGCCCTTTATCTGATACGTCATTTGCAAATATCTTCTCCCATTCTGTAGGTTGTCTTTTAGTTTTGTTGACTGTATCCTTTGCTGTGCAAAAGCTTCTTATCTTGATGAAGTCCCAATAGTTCATTTTTGCTTTTGTTTCTTTTGCCTTCGTGGATGTATCTTGCAAGAAGTTACTGTGGCGGAGTTCAAAAAGGGTGTTGCCTGTGCTCTCTCCTCTAGGATTTTGATGGAATCTTGTCTCACATTTAGATCTTTCATCCATTTTGAGTTTATCTTTGTGTATGGTGAAAGAGAGTGGTCTAGTTTCATTCTTCTGCATGTCCAGGGCACCATTTATTGAAGAGACTGTCTTTCTTCCAATGGATAGTCTTTCCTCCTTTATCGAATATTAGTTGACCATAAAGTTCAGGGTCCATTTCTGGGTTCTCTATTCTGTTCCATTGATCTATGTGTCTGTTTTGTGCCAGTACCACACTGTCTTGATGACCACAGCTTTGTAGTACAACCTGAAATCTGGCATTTTGATGCCCCCAGATATGGTTTTCTTTTTTAAAATTCTCCTGGCTATTCGGGGTCTTTTCTGATTCCACACAAATCTTAAAATAATTTGTTCTAAGTCTCTGAAGAAAGTCCATGGTATTTTGATAGGGATTGCATTAAACGTGTAAATTGCCCTGGGTAACATTGACATTTCACAATATTAATTCTGCCAATCCATGAGCATGGAATATTTTTCCATCTCTTTGTGTCTTCCTCAATTTCTTTCAGAAGTGTTCTATGGTTTTTAGGGTATAGATCCTTTACCTCTTTGGTTAGGTTTATCCCTAGGTATCTTATGCTTTTGGGTGCAATTGTAAATGGGATTGACTCCTTAATTTCTCTTTCTTCAGTCTCATTGTTAGTGTATAGAAATGCCACTGATTTCTGGGCATTGATTTTGTATCCTGCCACGCTACCAAATTGCTGTATGAGTTCTAGCAATCTTGGGGTGGAGGCTTTTGGGTTTTCTATGTAGAGTATCATGTCATCGGCGAAGAGGGAGAGTTTGACTTCTTCTTTGCCAATTTGAATGCCTTTAATGTCTTTTTGTTGTCTGATTGCTGAGGCTAGGACTTCCAGTACTATGTTGAATAGCAGTGGTGAGAGTGGACATCCCTGTCTTGTTCCTGATCTTAGGGGAAAGGCTCCCAGTGCTTCCCCATTGAGAATGATATTTGCTGTGGGCTTTTCGTAGATGGCTTTTAAGATGTCAAGGAAAGTTCCCTCTATCCCTACACTCTGAAGAGTTTTGATCAGGAATGGATGCTGTATTTTGTCAAATGCTTTCTCTGCATCTAATGAGAGGATCATATGGTTCTTGGTTTTTCTCTTGCTGATATGATGAATCACATTGATTGTTTTACAAGTGTTGAACAGCCTTGTGTCCCGGGGATAAATCCTACTTGGTCATGGTGAATAATTTTCTTAATGTGTTGTTGGATCCTGTTAGCTAGTATCTTGTTGAGAATTTTTGCATCCATGTTCATCAGGGATATTGGTCTGTAATTCTCCTTTTTGGTGGGGTCTTTGTCTGGTTTTGGAATTAAGGTGATGCTGGCCTCATAGAACGAAGAATTTAAAGCATCATCTCTTTCTATCTTTCCAAACAGCTTTAGTAGAATAGGTATGATTTCTTCTTTAAACGTTTGATAGAATTCCCCTGGGAAGCCATCTGGCCCTGGGCTCTTGTGTCTTGGGAGGTTTTTGATGACTGCTTCAATTTCCTCCCTGGTTATTGGCCTGTTCAGGTTTTCTATTTCTTCCTGTTCCAGTTTTGGTAGTTTGTGGGCTTTCCAGGAATGCGTCCATTTCTTCTAGATTGCCTAATTTATTGGCGTATAGCTGTTCATAATATGTTTTTAAAATCGTTTGTATTTCCTTGGTGTTGGTAGTGATCTCTCCTTTCTCATTCATGATTTTATTGATTTGAGTCTTCTCTCTCTTCTTTTTAATAAGGTTGGCTAATGGTTTATCTATCTTATTAATTCTTTCAAAGAACCAACTCCTGGTTCTGTTGATCTGTTCCACAGTTCTTCTGGTCTCAATTTCGTTGAGTTCTGCTCGAATTTTAATTAACTCTCTTCTTCTGCTGGGCGTAGGGTCTATCTGCTGTTTCATTTCAAGCTCCTTTAAGTGTAAGGTTAGCTTTTGTATTTGAGTTCTTTCCAGTTTTTGAATGGATGCTTGTATTGCGATGTATTTCCCCCTTAGGACTGCTTTTGCTGCATCCCAAAGATTTTGAACGGTTGTATCTTCATTGTCATTAGTTTCCATGAATCTTTTTAATTCTTCCTTAATTTCCTGGTTGACCCTTTCATCTTTTAGCAGGATGGTCCTTAGCCTCCACGTGTTTGACGACCTTCCATACTTTTTGTTGCGATTCTATTCCAATTTCAAGGCATTATGGTCTGAGAATATGCAGGGGACGATCCCACTCTTTTGGTATCGGTTCAGACCCGATTTGTGTCCCAATATGTGGTCTATTCTGGAGAAAGTTCCATGTGCACTTGAGAAGAATGTGTATTCAGTTGAGTTTGGATGTAAAGTTCTGTAGATATCTGTGAAATCCATCTGGTCCAGTGTCTCATTTAAAGCTCTCCTTTCTTTGGAGATGTTGTGCTTAGAAGACCTATCGAGGGTAGAAAGAGCTAGATTGAAGTCACCAAGTATAAGTGTATTATTATCTAAGTATTTCTTCACTTTGGTTATTAATTGGTTTAAATATTTGGCAGCTCCCACATTCGGGGCATATATATTGAGGATTGTTAAGTCCTCTTGTTGGATAGATCCTTTAAGTATGAGATAGTGTCCCTCTTCATCTCTCACTACAGTCTTCGGGGTAAATTTCAGTTTATCTGATATAAGGATGGCTACCCCTGCTTTCTTTTGAGGACCATTTGAATGGAGAATGGTTCTCCAACCTTTATTTTCAGGTTGTAGGTGTCCTTCTGTCTAAAATGAGTCTCTTGTAGACAGCAAATAGATGGGTCCTGCTTTTTTATCCAGTCTGAAACCCTGCGCCTTTTGATGGGGTCATTAAGCCCGTTCACGTTCAGAGTTACTATTGACAGATATGAGTTTAGTGTCATCATGATATCTATTTAGTCCTTGTTCCAGTGAACTTCTTCTTAAAGGGGAATTTTAAGAGTCCCCCTTAAAATTTCTTGCAGAGCTGGTTTGGAGGTCACATATTCTCTCAGTTCCTGCCTGTCTTGGAAGCTCTTTATCTCTCCTTCCATTTTGAATGAGAGCCTTGCTGGGTAAAGTATTCTTGGTTGCATATTCTTCTCATTTAGGACCCTGAATATATCCTGCCAGCCCTTTCTGGCCTGCCAGGTCTCTGTGGAGAGGTGTGCTGTTACCCTGATATTCCTTCCCATAAAAGTCAGGGATTTCTTGTCTCTTGCTGCTTTGAGGATCTTGTCTTTATCTTTGGAATTTGCAAGCTTCACTATTAAATGTTGAGGTGTTGAACGGTTTTTATTGATTTTAGGGGGGGATCTCTCTATTTCCTGGATCTGAATGCCTGTTTCCCTTCCCAGATTAGGAAAGTTTTCAGCTAGGATTTGTTCAAATACATATTCTGGCCCTCTGTCCCTTTCGGCGCCCTCGGGAACCCCAATTAAACGTAGGTTTTTCTTCCTCAGGCTGTCGTTTATTTCCCTTAATCTGTCTTCATGGGCTTTTAATTGTCTGTCTCTTTTTTCCTCAGTTTCCCTCTTTGCCATCTTCTTGTCTTCTATGTCACTCACTCGTTCTTCCACCTCGTTAACCCTTGTCGTTAGGACTTCTAGTTTGGATTGTATCTCATTCAATTGATTTTTAATTTCTGCCTGATTGGATCTAAATTCTGCAGTCGTGAAGTCTCTTGAGTCCTTTATGCTTTGTTCTAGAGCCACCAGTAGCTGTATAACTACAGATTTTGTAACTCTGTGGGAGAGAGGACTTTTTCTGATTCTTTCTTTTGAGGTGAGGTTTTCCTTCTAGTCATTTTGCTCAGTGCAGAGTGGCCAAAAACAAGTTGTATTGGGAAAAGGAGAATAAAAGAGGAGAGAAAGAAGGAAAGAAAGAAGAAAAAGAAAAAAAAGGAAGAAAAAAGGAAAAAAGAGAAGAAAAAGAGAAAGAAAAAGAAAGAGGTGAAAAAAGGGGGTGGGGGAAGCAATCAGGAATCAAAAAGAAAAAAAGAAAAGAAAAAGAAAAAAAAAGAAATAAGAAAAGAAAAAAAAAACCAAAAAACCTCACAGAGGAGTATCTTCTGATTCTGTATACTTAAGTCCCTTGACTTCCTTCCCCTGGAACTGGTCCGTCTCGCGGGTCTTCTGGGGGAGGGGCCTGTTGTGCTGATTTTCAGGTGTTAGCACTTGGGGGAGCTGCTCTGCTCCCTGCCTCGTGCAGGGCTCAGTGGGGGTTGTTTATCCCGTGAGGCCCCTGAAGGAACGGCCCCTGTGGCTTCAGCAGCTCCGGAAACCTGGCTTCAGCCCCCGGAGGAACTGCGGAGAGCAGAGAGGGGAGCTCTCCGCCTGCAGGGCCTGGAGGCTCGGGGGCGGGGCCGCTGATCCGCTCAGCTCGGGGCAGGAGCATCCTCGCTGTCCTGGGCCCTCCCGGCCTCTGCCTGTCCCGGGGGAGGCCGGATCCTGGGCTGTGTCCCGGCTCCCTGTGCTCCGGAGCCTGCGGTGTTGGATTCGCTCCCGCCCCGCAGCCCCCTCCGCGGAGCCGCCGCCCGAGCCCTCCGAGCTGCTCCGGGTCCCGCCGTGCGCTGCAGCCCTTAGGGAGCTCGGTGCACTCTCCCGGGGCGCAGGTGCCTGTTAGTGTCCCCGGAAGCCCGAGGGCATCCCCGCCCTCCCGGGTCCTGCTCTAACTCCCTGCGGGCCCCTTTCCCTCCTTCCGCCCGGGAAGGTCGGTGCAGCTCCTGCTTCTCCGGGTCGGGGCTCTCCTGTCCTGGGGACACTCGCCCTGGCCTCAGCCCGGCTCCTCGCGGGGCCCCTCCCCCTTGGAGGCCTTTTGTTTCTTTATTTCTTTTTCCCCGTCTTCCTACCTTGGTAGAAGCGCGAACTCTTCTCACTGTAGCGTCCCAGCTGGTCTCTCTTTAAATCTCAGGCCGAATTCGTAGATTTTCAAGATGATTTGAAGGTTTTCTAGGTAATTTGGTGGGGACAGGTGATTTGGGGATCCTACACTTCCTCCATCTTGCCCCTCCTCTGATGAGAACTTTTAACATCTACTCTCTTAGCAACTTTGAAATATACAATACAGTATTACTAACTATAGTCACCATGCTGCACATTCTGTCTCCATGACTTATTTATTTTTTAACTAGAAGTTTGTACCTTTTAATCCCCTTTCCCTATATCCCCTTCCCTCATCCTCAGCCTCTGGCAATCATCAGTCTGATCTCTATATCTATCAGTAGATTCCACATGTAAGTGAGATCATGTGGTATTCTCTGACATATTTCACTTAACATAATGCCCTCAAGGTCTATCCATGTTGTTGCAGATGGCAAGATTTCCTTCTTTTTATGATTCAGTAATATTCCATTAAATCACATCACATCTTCTTTATTCATTCATCCATTGATAGATATTAAGGTTGCTTCCATGTCTTGGAATAGGATTATTATGAATAATCCTTCAGTGAACATCAAGGTGTATATATCTTTCCAAGTTTTGCTTTATTTGGGTAAATACCCAGAAGTCGAATAGCTAGATCCTATGGTATTTCTATTTTTAGTATTTTTTGAGGACCTCTGTACTGTTTGTTTTCCTCAGTGTTTGCACCAGTTTATATTCCACACATCAGTGCATGAGGGTTTCTTCTTCTCCATATCCTTGTCAATACTTGTCATTTCTTATGTTCTTGATCATAGCCACCTGACAGATGTGAAGTGATGTCTTACTGTGATTTTGTGTTTCCCTGATGATTAGTGATATACTGGGCTTCTAATTTTACTTGAAATACTCACACATTGCTTTCCAAAACACTCACATTTGCTTCAGCCTCATCTGCTCACACTTGTCTGCCTTTTAGCCTCCACTTAAATTTTCCTTTCTCCATAATGCCATCCTTCCTCATCAGTCCCCTCATTCATTTAGTATATGCCAAGTGTGAACTTTCTCCTGACAGCCTTAACAACCTGTGATGACTTACATATTTACGGACATGCTCACTTTATCTCTGCCAAGCTGGCCAGTAGCACCTGACTGTTTTGCCTGCACTTGTCCTCCTAGTGATTTTCCTAGTGTCAGGCACATAATGGGACTTTGGAAGGAGCTTAGCCCTTTAGCTTGTTACAGCTGTGGTGCCATTTTTGAGTATGGCATGAAGCCATTTAATTCAGAATGTGAAGGAGGAGAAATATGGTTTTTCTCCCCTACTACTAATCAGTATTTCTAGTTGGCAAATTGTTAAAGTCTTTAAGTTTGGAAAGGTTCTTCTTCAGTTGCTTCTCACAGATACATGAAATTATAGTACATATTTGCTGATAATACCAATGAATTCTAAATGAAAATATTATGGGGGCATATTTGGGTGGCTCAGTGGTTGAGCGTCTGCCTTTGGCAGGGTCCTGGGATTGAGCTCCATGGGGCTCAGGCAGTGGGGGGGAGTGGGGGAGTGTCCCTGCTCAGAGGGAGTCTGCTTATCTCTCTCCTCTGCCCCTTCCCCTTCTTGTGCCTGCTTCTGTCTCTGCCCTCCTGGTTTATCATGAATAAATAAATAAAATCCTTAAAATATAAATAAAATAAATGTATTTCAGTGTTGCTAAAGAAGGACCATTATTTCATTTGGAGCTCTCTTACATTCAGGAATATACCATTGATTCTGACTGGCGTTTCCGAAGTACTGTTCTCACTCCGATGTTTATTGAGACTCAGGCTTCCCAAAGTACTCTTCAGACTCGGACGCAAGAGCGATCCCTCCCAGCTCAAGGAGTGATGACTAGGCAGATACGGGCCACCCAACAGCAGTATGACTTCACACCTACACAAACTGCAGGTAACTGTTCACCTGAACACCTGCCTGTTCTGCACCAGGCAATATGATCTGTGGAAGTGGCCTCTACTGCAAGAACATTGACTATAAGAAAAGTAAAACAATAAGAGAAAAGAGTAAGAACCAACAGAAAAGCTCTATCAGTCAAAGGAGAAAAGCACTGAGATTCCAAGAGTCATCAAATTCTTAGAGATAAAAAGTGGAAGGGGAGGGCTGGGGAAGAGTGATGGGCTACTGGTGTTTGAAGGTTATGGTTTCTGTTTGAGAAGATGGAAATGATCTAGAGATGAATTGTGGCGATGGTTGTACAGCTGTGTGAAAATATTTGACACCATAGTACTGTACACTTTAAATGGTTAAAATAGTTAATTTGGTGTTTTCTAAATTTTACAACAAAAAAAAGTAGAAAAGGATTATTTTTGACTGGAAAAAACAAAAGTTACAGTACATGTATGTTTTATTTTGATTTTGTCCAGAAAAATCCATTTAGTGCATCAAATTTAAAACCCCTTATCTCAAAAGCAAAGAACTAAAGAGCCAGACCAAAGTCATTTACTAGGTTTATAGTTTATTAAACTTTTCTTTCTTTTTTTTTTTTTTAATAAGTTTTGAAGGTAATTTTTTTTTTTTAATTTTTATTTATTTATGATAGTCACAGAGAGAGAGAGAGGCAGAGACACAGGCAGAGGGAGAAGCAGGCTCCATGCACCGGGAGCCTGATGTGGGATTCGATCCCGGGTCTCCAGGATCGCGCCCTGGGCCAAAGGCAGGCGCCAAACCGCTGCGCCACCCAGGGATCCCTAAACTTTTCTTTCTTAAATTGTTCACCTGTTTCCTTTGATCAGAGATGTATAAGTTGTACGGTAAAATACCTAAATCATTTCATGTAAATGTTTCAGTGTTGTTCCTTTATATAAATTTAAATTTTTTCATGTTCTCTTGGTTCTAGAAGTAGGATTGATTTGAATGATGAATATTTTATGACACTATATTAGGCATCATGAATTTTAGTGCCTTTTGGTAGATACAAAGTATCAGTCCTGTAATGATCACAGTGGCTTGAGGGAGCAGGTAGGGTGTTACCTGCTTCACAAATGAGGACACTGAGGCTCAGACACTTGAGCTGCCTCAGGTTGCCCACTAGAAACCTGATAGAGCTTCCGCCTAGTGTCTTTCTGCTGTGACATAGTGTCTTTCTGCTGTGACATGGCTGTCTCCCTGGAGGAGCAGTCCCCAGTGACTGTGGCAGGAGAGCACATGGAGGCCCCAAGTGCCACCAGGATGATGCCATCGTTTTGTCTCACACATGTGTCAGGCAGTTGGCACTGCTCCAGCTGCAGTGGCGGGGTGGTGTGGGCTTGGCAGTGTTGTGCAGTCCTGAGCGTGCTGTGACATGCTCTGGTCATGTCTGTTTGCAGATGGTAGAAGCTCCTTTAATTGGCTGACTGGGAGCAGTATTGACCCACTGGTGGATTATACAGTCTCATCAACGGATTCTTCATCTTCCTCCTTACTGTTTGCCCAGAAGAGGAATGAGAAGTCACAGAGAGCACCCTTGAAGTCAGTTGGACCTGATTTTGGGGAAAAAAAGCTGGGCCTTCCAGGGGACAAAGTAGATAACAAAGCAAAAGGTAAAAGTAAGCTTGCTGAAGTGTACTTAACATAAGTTAATGCAGAGGCTTAGATAAAGAAAGTGCATTCCCGACTGCATTCACATTTCCTTATAAATAAGGCCATTAAAATTTAATTCAGGGGTTCCTGATAACTAGTCAATAGAGTATGCAACTCTTAATCTTGGGGTCGTGAGTTCAAGCCCCATGTTGGGGGTAGAGTTTACTTAAAAAAAATAGTAATAAAATTTAATTCAATAAATCTTGTTTGGGTACTTACCATGTTGAAAGCCTAGTTTTAGGCGTTCCAGAAAAGCTGTTGAATAAATTAGAATCAGTCCATTCATTTAGTGACTTTCTGAACATCAGAGTAAGTAAGCAAATAGGTGACCTTGAGATGAGACAGAATTAGTAAATCTCAGTAAAGCTCAAGGGAAGGACCTGGGGAGAAGAGGCTGTTGTTGGGAGTAGCCTTGGGGGGCTCGGGGTATGGGAAGGGGGAAGGTGAACAAGGACTGAGGCAGGAAGTATGGAGCATGTTTGGGAAGATTGTTTACAGACTGGCAGTCTTGTAGAAGTCTACCCAAATAGGGTGCTGTAGGACAGGCCCACTGGGAGCATGGAGCAGACAGCTGTGGATATGGGCCTGCAGATTTAGGAGGCTACCGAGGCTTTCCGTAGTGAACCAAGCAGACAGGTAGGGTTCTCTGGATGACCTCTCGGGGGATCCGCACAGAGCAGCATGTGCAGTGCCTGAGGAGGCCCTGGAAACGAAGGGTTCTGGTGGGGAAGAAGAGGGGGGACAAGTCACAGGGGTTGCAGGGAAGTGCTGGCAGACCTTGAAGACCCAGCACTGGCTGAAATGGTGCCACTCAGCTCTTGATGAGAATGGCAGCTCTGGGAGTGAGTGAAAACCCAGAGAATGGAAACAGAGAAAAGGTCCTAACACAGAACCTTGGGGAAATGCCAACCATATGAATTTGGATATAAAGAAGTAAAATTAAGAGCAAGGATAACCATTTGTTTGCTTCGATGTGGGTGGAACTGGAGGGTATTATGCTGAGTGAAATAAGTCGGAGAAGGACAAACATTATATGGTGTCATTCATTTGGGGAATATAAAAAATAGTGAAAGGGAATAAAGGGGAAAGGAGAAAAAATGAGTGGGAAATATCAGAAAGGGAGACAGAACATGAAAGACTCCTAACTCTGGGAAACAAACTAGGGGTGGTTGAAGGGGAGGTGGGCGGGGGTTGGGGGTGACTGGGTGATGGGCACTGAGGTGGGCACTTGACGGGATGAGCATGGGTGTTATTCTATATGTTGGCAAATTGAACACCAATAAAAAAATAAATTTATAATAAAAAAGAGCTAGGATAAATATTTTATTTTTATTTTTTATTAAGTTTTTAATTTTACATTTCAGTATAGTTAACATACAGTGTTATATTAGTTTCAAATGTAAAATCATATAGTGATTCAACAATTCAATGCATCATTACTCGGTGGTCATCATGGTAAGTGTACTCTTAATCCCTTTCACCTATTTCTCTCATCCTCCCACCTACCTCCTCCCTGATATGCTTTATTTTATTTATTTTTTAAGATTTCATTTTTAAGTAATCTCTATATCCATTGTGGGGCTCAAACTAACAATCCCAAGATCAAGAGTCACACACTCCATTGACTGAGCCATCCAGGCACCCTGATACACTTTATTTTAAACGAGTAAATGTAAATTCCTTTAAATTAATTGTAGGAATTAAACACACACATGAAATACTTTCCTCACTTTCCTCGCTTCCTCACTTCACAATTCTGTGAATTTAAAGTAGCTGAGGTAAATCTAGCTTCCTTTTGCTCAGCACTCTGGGTTTGAAGGGGGCTAATGAGGCCCTCCTGCTTTGTCTGTTCTGCCCTCGGCTTTGTTGCTTCCCACCAGTCTTTTTTCTTTTATATCTTCTTCCTCTGCTGTTTCTCCACCAAACTGTCACCCAGAGTGCATGGTTCTATGTCCTTCTGTAACTTTGACAATGAAAGCCCCAGGGTTAAAATGTAGTCCCAGAATGACTATTAACCTTCTCATAGCTCATTAATTGTCTTGCTCACCTCAAACCCATGGCACGTGCATCTTCCCACAGAATTGTTGAACAGGTGTTTGGGGCAGCCTGCAATACAGTTAATGCATGGAGATTGTCCGTGACCCACTCTACTCAATGGGGAGGAGGCTCAGAAGACAGAAAAAAGTGGCTGAGGTTAGCAGCATAGTCCACAACTCAAACTGTTGAGCTATTTTTCCCTGTTTTCATTGACTTGTATAGAAATTGAGGATAAGAGGTGAAACCTAGTTTTTAAACCATTTTCTTTAAAAGTTTTATATGTGAATTTGAAAAAACTTGTAGAACTGAGTAGGTAAAATGAATACTATTAGCTATCCATTTTAATTTGATTAATGTATTTGAATCACCCCATGTGCCTTTGTAGATGTAAAATATTTCCCATACTGTCTGTCTTTTTTGGAGTTTATGCATTTTCTTGCCTAAACAGGAATATTTAAAAATTCATAAAATGTGGTGAATTAATCCTTACTATGATACTATTATCATTGACATTAAAAACTTGAAATTGTAACCTAATTAAAACGTCACTTTTCAGCCATTATTTTAATTCTTTACTACAGTTTCCTTCAGTTATTTGTATCAGAGTAATACATGCATGCAGTTTAAAGAGTCAGATACTTTGCCAAAGCTTTTTAGAATAGCAACCCTCCATACCCATTTCCCGAATTCCAGACACAACCGCTTTAGACCCTTCTGAATCTCTAAACAGTATTTATATTGCTACTCTACCTTTTTTTTCCCCCTGTAGTATTAGTCATTCTCTTTAAGCTTACATATGGACATTGAGGATTTGGCTCCTTCTTGTCCCTCACTCCCACCCACCACACAGACGCTCACAGTGAATTCTTCTTGTGTCTTTATTCTCTTGATATAATTAAGTCTTCATCTTGGTTTCATCAGTAGTTTCCTCTTATTTGATTACATACAATTATGTGTGTTCAAGTCATAGTGCTTCTATGACTATTTTTCCTTTCCTATTGTATAGTAATTTTTCTTGCGCATTGATAATTATTTTGGTTTAGATTTCTATATATTCATCACTTGATTCCCTCTGAGTTGTACCATTGTCCTTTTCTGTGTCCCAACATATAAATGTTTCATCTTAAAAGAAATCTCTTCTGTGGCTTTTGAGCCACCCTGTCTTGAGGTGTCTCTACTCAACATGGTCTAGAGATCTGAGGGCCTTTTCACTTCTCTTGGATTGGATTCTTCTTCTTTGGATGGCTCTTCTTTCTGGTGGAGCACTTCCTTGAGTAGCTTCCTGAGAAAAGGGGTCAGAAAGAGTAAGTTGTTTTTGATGCCTTGATGCCATACATTGCTTTTGATGGCACTCACACCTGCTAGGTAATTTAGCTGTAGAATTCAGAGAACTCACTAGGGTTCTCTATTACCCAGGGTTGGGTTGGGAAACCTGATGGCATTCTTTTTTTGATTCTTTATAAGAGTTGGATTTTTTCTCTGCAGAAGATCTTAGGATCCTTTCTTTTAAATCAATTTTAGGAAATTTCACCAAAGTGTCATCTGGAGTGTGCAGGTCTGTTGTAGTGCATTTTTTCTGGGCGGTAGGAGGGCCCTTTTAGACTGCTAACTTATTTTCCAGTTCTAGAACATTTTTTTGGGTGATTTTGTTGATGATTTCCTCATCTCATTTTCTTTTTTGGAATCCTGTTGCTTGGATATCGGACCTTATCAGATCTTGTAATTTTCTTGTCATTTATTTCCTTTTTGCTTTGTATTCTGGGAAATCACTTCAACCGATTTTCTAACCCTGGCTTTTAAGTTATATCATATTTTTGGTTTCCATGAGCTTTTTATGTTCTCTGAATACGCTTCCATCCTTGATCCACTGTTGCAATTTCTACTCTTCTATGATAATGTTTGAATTTTTTTTTGGGGGGGGGATGGTCTGCTTTCATCGCTTGCTCTTTCCCTTTTGTTTATTTTTGTTTCTGTTTTTTATATTTGAAGCTTTTCTCAAAATGTCTGGTGGCTTGTCTTTTGGCTTATACTCCCAGATGGGGCACTAAAAAGACCTTTGGAATAGCTACATATTGGAGTGCAGAGGTCCAACTAGACCAGGACATTGAAACTCCTGATGTGTTGCTCTCTTTGCCTGTGCTTTTGTGCTGGTGGATTACCCAGAGGCAAAATATCCAGTCTCTTGCCAGCAGGCTATAGGCCAGGGTGCCAGCACTCCAGAGGCCAAGCTAGAGCAGGCAGCTGCAGTTTCCAGAAGCCCATGTGGTTGCTGGGTAGAGTTGCTGTGTCTGCAGCCATGCTGGCCCTGTGTACCCGCAGGGCCACAGGGCCCTGCAAGCTCCACACCTGCAGCACGAGGAAATGTCTTTCTAACCACACCTCCTGCTGCAGCCTCATCTTCCTCCTTGCCCCTAGAGGTGGGTGCTGCCAGGTTTTGAGCCTTCCAGGTCTTCTCCACTGTTAATGCTTTGTCCCTGTTCTGTGCATGGTAGCACTGGGATTGGACTGAGTTCTCTCCAAAACTGGTTAGTTGTCTCCTGTGCGATTGTCTGTAGACTTATGTCATTAAAACAAGGCAAAACAACTAGATGAAAAAAAAATGGAGATAAGCGAATAATTCTATTTTGAGAGGATTCTAGAAAGAAGGCAAAGTCAACTGCAAATGTCAAATTGGCCATCTGTAACAAACCTTTATATTCTTTAGGTATAGACAATCGGACAGAAATATTAAGATTACGCAGACGATTTATAAAGGACCAAGAAAAGCTCAGTTTGATTTATGCCAGAAAAGGTATTGCTGAACAAAAACGAGAGAAGGTTTGTATCTGTTTTGAGAATTTGATTGGTCAGAAATATTTATTTTATATCAAGATATATACTAAGGAATAAGTTTGTCAGATATTTCTTCCCTAACAAAATTATGGAAGTAGCACTATATGCGTTAAAGTTACTTGTGAACCAAGGATTTTTCCCCTGACTAATGTAGATATAAAGGACAGTCGTGATTCACTAATGAGGTCATGGGGATCTTGGAATGGGGTCTGTGTGGGTAGTCCCTTGAATCTGCAGTATGTTGAGTTCACAGGCACTGCCAGGACCTCATCCCTGCCCCTTATCTCAGACTCTCACTGAAGCTTGACTTTGTTGTTTGTGTACAGACTGGCTTTCTCCATGTGGTGAGACACGGCCTCAAGTTGTTCCTGAATGATCTTACAACATTAGCCGCTGGGAGGGATTGGCCAGAACCTTGACCTAACTTGGGTCTGAGGCCACTGTGGGACCACGTAACAACCAGCCACTCTCCTGAGGGTGCCTGGATGAAGAGGGAATGGTTAGCCCAGAGAAAGGGGTGAGCAGGCCAGGCAGATAGATGGTCCAGGGTTATCTGCTGAAAGCAGTGACCTAGTGTGGCATGAATTAAACATTTCTCAAAATGTGGGGTTAATGAAAGAATTTGTTTATCCATAGCTTCAGTATTACTTACAAATCAGTAATTACCACAGAATTTTCAAGAAAGATGAGATTATGAGTTAAAACACCTGAGTTTGTTCTAATTCAGTTTAAATCCTCACTTAATTAACTTCCAAATCTGAATATGAAGTAGTTGAATGGTTCCACTGTATCTTCTGTGGAAAGAAAATTTACTTTTCATCTTTCTCTTGTCTCTGTAAGTATAGCTGTTCTCTTAAAGAGGAGGGTCCCAAATCAGTGCCCACAGTCATCCCACACCCCTTCTTACTGGCTCTACCACACGTGGAGGGCGTTCTGCTTTGTGCACTCGAAGAGGTAGCCATGAGCTACTAATTAAGCCTGAAATCTAACTAGGTCTGCCTGAAGGATATAACAAGCAGAATATGAACAGAAGGAAGAGATAAAATCAGGATTGTTGGATAGAAATCACAGGGAGATATTTTGGTCTGATATAAAGAGAGTCCTTTTAATAATTAGTAAATGTGGTATGGTCTGCTGTATGTATGAGGCCAAGCATTTGCTCTGACACAGGTGTTCTCATCTGAAGTGGCTGACCTCACAGTAAGAATGGCATGGAGGTAATCAGGCACTGGAAGGCCATGTGCTTTATTTGTTGGGAGCATTGTGCTCCATGTCAGGCACTACTCTCAGTGCTAATGGTATAGAAGTAAATATAACATAAGCACTCATGGAGCTACAACGCAGTGTGTACAACAGACAAAAAAAGAGAATGAGTTAAGATTATAATGTGATTGTTGGAAATTAACCAAGTGATGAGCATGTGTGGGGAAGACTGTTAAAGAGGAAGTGAGAAAGCAAGCCTCTTTGAAGATGATTTCTGAGATAGGAACCAAATGATGAGAGAGAAACTGAAAAGACATGCTAGGCAGAGGTGAAGAGATACAACAGCCCTATGTGGTGGGGAGTCAGGAGTGAGGCCAGCCTGGCCTGAACAGGTGAGCAGGGTGGGGAGGAACCAGATGTTGGGAGCTGTGATGATATCACCCGGCTGGATAGCCAAGGTTTTTCTAAGAGGAATTAAGGGGGGAAAGAACCCTCTGAGATATGGCTTTAAATGTTTTAATTCAGGTTCTCTGAATTTACCAGTATTCACATTATGTTGTGATGAACATTTAAATAATGTTTTTACTGCTCATTTGCTAGTAATTTTTATTTTGGATTTATTGTCTGTCATAGACTGGTAAAGCATAGTGACCAAACCAATTTGTATAAAAATTGTCATCAAGGGCATCCCTGGGTGGCTCAGGGATTTCGTGCCTGCCTTTGGCCCAGGGCGCGATCCTGGAGTCCCGGGATCGAGTCCCGCGTCGGGCTCCCGGCATGAAGCCTGCTTCTCCCTCTGCCTGTGTCTCTGCCTCTCTCTCTCTTTCTCTCTCTATGTCTATCATAAATTAAAAAAAAAAATCTTAAAAAAAAATTGTCATCAAGTTCACCTTTATGTTAAGGATAGGTACTGATCGTGCATAGTTCATGCACTACAGATTTTTTCAATAAAAATTCTAATCTTCCTTCTTTGGTTCTAATGATTATAGGAGATCAAGAGTGAGCTAAAAATGAAGCACGATGCCCAAGTCATTTTGTACAGAAGTTACCGCCAAGGAGACCTTCCTGACATTCAGATTAAATACAGTAGCCTGATCACCCCCTTGCAAGCTGTGGCCCAGGTTGGTCCTTGAATGCTTCATTTTTCAATTGACAGATAAAAAACTGTTTTGCAGTTCCAGGGGCCTACTATGTACAAGGAAAAGTGGTTAATGCTACACTATATCATAAACGAAGTGTTGATTTGTCTTTAACAGTGGACTTGGTTAAAAGACATTGGTCCCAGTCTTGGCCCTGTTCTTAACTTTCCCAGGTGTGACTCATGTAGAGTCATCTAGAAGGTAGTCCTGCAGTTGGGTCCTTGTCAAGACACTTAATGCTCTGAGTCACAGTGTCTTCTATAAAACCAGGCAGTGAAATCTATTTTTCCTACCAATAATGTTGGTCAGTGAAATAATGTGTAATTTTAAACTTAAAAGTGCTAAGCCACTTAAATCATTTCTTATACAAGATCCTTTTGGTGGATGGGGGTGGATCAGGAGAATATCAGTTTATGGCTGGAATTCCTTAATTCCACCCACAAGAAGGAATTCTTCCTTGTTAATTTTCTTAATAGCAGAGGATTGGAAATATTTTTCTAAGTTGTTAGAGTTGAGAGTGAATGAAGTTTCCTAGCTGAATTCTCTGACAAAAACAAGATATTTACTCCCTAAAAGCCTAATTAAGATTTCTTTGACTTTTATTGAAATAACTTTAAAAATTGAAGAGTATAAAAAAAAATTGGAGAGTATTACATATATATAAATATATCTATATATATAGCATTATGGTAGGTGCTGAAATATAATGCCATATTTTATTCTACATAAATTTTCAGAACTAATGTTGCTTATAATAAGTTATAGCTCCATATTCTTTTACCTTTTTTTAAAGCATTTTATTTAAATAAATACAGATTGATAGGAATTTGCAAAAGTAGTACATAGTCCCATATACCCTTTACCTAGCTTCCCCCACTGGTGGTATCTTACATAACCATAGTACATTATTTTTATCTAGAAATTGACATTGGAACAAAAGTGTTAAGTGGACTGCAGTCTTATCATTTTTTCCCTGCATTTGTGTGTGTGTGTGTGTGTGTGTGTGTGTGAGAGAGAGAGACAGAGAGAGAGAGAGAGATTCTGTGCAATTGTAGCATACATATTGATTCATGTAACTACTATCACAGAAGAGCCCTTGGTTGTTATGGACTGCTTTCACATTCCTCTCATTAGCTTCTCCCAGTAATTTTGTGACATAAAGGCAGTTGTTAGGTATATTTACAGATGAAGAATTGAAGGTTAGCAAAGAATGGCAAATATAGTCAAAACTGTATATCAAAATAAAAGTAAAAATAAAGCTACAAATTTAATATAAAAAAACCCCCACAACTGTATATCTTGATGGGTGTCGAACTAAGACAACACCCCTCTGTTTTGACATCTGGCCCAGTGTTCTTGTTCATCCCCACTATTTCCCAGTTTCTCTAATGCCTTGCATGTATGTATTTACTCACCGCCTCAGAAATGATGCTGCCACC
The DNA here is from genome assembly GCA_017311455.1 of Otocyon megalotis megalotis. Taxonomy (NCBI): domain Eukaryota; kingdom Metazoa; phylum Chordata; class Mammalia; order Carnivora; family Canidae; genus Otocyon; species Otocyon megalotis. The sequence goes on from JAEUCK010006241.1 coordinate 21,713, forward strand.
TGCTCACCTGTGCCCAGATCAGTTCATCTCATTGGTGCTTGGAAAATATTAAGATGGTGAATATTGTTTTGAAAAAACATGACTACATTTTTTCTCTTCTTTGAAGAGGAATGTGTTTCCTTATGTTTCTCAAGTTCTAATACTTTATTCAAAAATATTATATATGGAGCAACTCCTTCTGGATGCCAGGGACTGTTCTAAGCACTAAAGGGCAACTGTGGCTTCCTCTGCTATCCTGGGCTCCCCTTCTTCACTATGAGCCTTGCACATGAGAGCGGAAGAGGAGCCTATAAAGGAGCCGTTACAGCACGTGTCCAGCGGCAGCATTCTGTTGCTCTGAAAACTTCTTTATCTTAATCACCACTGCATTATCATGACAGAAGGAGCTTTTGAAGCTCCCTGGGAAATGAAGGAATTTGTGCATAAGACCCAAGAATTGGGGTTGTAGACATGGGAACCTGTGTGTCACAAGTTAAATGAAAAAAGAGTTAGCAGACACCGTATAAGAGAGTGTACATGTCAGTAGAAGATCCATCTGTGGCAGTGACTGTCTTCATGCAGTTTATGAGTGATACTTTCTTTTTTCCTAATCTATATTTTCTGAAAATTTTTATAGCAACCATATAACTCTATATGAGACAAATACATTACTTAAATAACAAAGAATAAATCAAATTGTACTTTTTATCCAGACACAAGTTTTTATCAAGCAAAATAATTCTTAAGTTTTTAAAATTCATGTGTTCGTGCCTTCTTTTAAAAGATATAGACACTGCATGCTAGGGACTGTTCTTAGTACTGGTGTCACAGGCACAGATGAAGGATAATGTTCCTGTGGTCATGGAGCATGAGGATAGAAGCCAGAGGAGATCAGGTGGCATTCTGTTAGAGCTAAATATACCAAACATGAAAACTACTGATGGTTTTAACAGTTTAAATGGTCATAGTGATGGGACTATGAAATTTAAATTGGCATTTTATTTAAGCTTATCAGTTAGTTTTTTAAGCTTTATGATGATACTAATGTGATGATACTAAAAATTTCATTTACTCTGTCTTAAAGGTCTTATCGATTACTGCAGTGGTCACTTTCTATGCATTATCTTGGCTGAGCCTCACCACAACCCTATTATCCCCACTTTAGAGATGAGGAATCTGAAGGTCCAGACTTACCCATGAGTTAAGCTATTGGCTACATATGTGATTAAGCCAGCTTACATATTTCTGCGTCCAAAATCCATGGTATCACAGGCATATTTGGTTAAATTTCAAGTAGTAGCCATGTCAATTCCTGTTAAAATTTTCTAAACAAAATTGAGATGTAAATTACTTATGTTGGCAGCACTTTGTGTTTTCAAATAAAGCTGTGATAGTATTAGTGAATTATAGCATTTTTACCTCAGATCCTAATTTGTCTTTGAATATTTTACAGAGAGACCCAATAATTGCAAAACAGCTGTTTGGCAGCTTGTTTTCTGGAATTATAAAGGAGATGGATAAATACAAGACCATGTCTGAAAAAAACAACATTACTCAAAAGTTGCTCCAGGATTTCAGTCATTTTCTTAACTCCACTTTCTCTTTCTTTCCACCTTTTGTCTCCTGTATTCAGGTAAGAATCTATACGCACACTTCATAAATATGCACTATCTACTTTGCCATCATATGTGTATGTCATAAAAACTTCATTTGTTTCACAAGCTGAAGCACAAGGTATTTAACAGAGTAGATGTGCTCTGTGTGGTTACCTCTTCCCAGATGGGTTGATGTTATCTATCTATCTATCTATCTATCTATTTATTATTTATTTATTTAAATCACATGGGGGTGTCTGACTCTTGGTTTCGGTTCAGGTCATGATCTCAGGGTCATAGGAACGAGTCCCACTACAGGCTCCATGCTCACTGGGGGTTCTGCTTAAAAATTCTCTCAACCCATGCCCCTCCCCAACCCCCCGACTCAAACCCACTCTCTCACTCTTTAAATAAATGGATGAATCTTCAAGGGGGAAAAAAAAAACACCTCCAAAACCCCAAACCTTTATATGACTGAATAATTAGAAACCAGCCTTGGTATAAAAGTGTTCAGATTTTTAATAAGCCATAAGCTAGTCCCGTCAGTGTTGTGGCTAAACTCTGAATGTTAGTTGTTTTCCTTACATACTGCTTCACCAGCTTATTTCCTGCCTCCTGGTTGCCTTTAACAGATCCCGTGTTATCAGTGTTGATTGAGCATATTCCTGACTTTGTTCTAAGTGACAGGGACAATGAGTGATGCAAGAGGAACAAATCTCTGCCCTTCCAGAATTACAGTGGGTGACCATTCTGACCGGTGTACGGTGGTATCTCATTGTGGTTTTGATTTGTATTTCCCTGATGCCGAGTGATGTTGAACATCTTTTCATGTGTCTGTTGGCCATTTGTATGTCTTCTTTGGAGAAATGTCTGTTCATGTTTTCTGCCCATTTCTTGACTGGATTTTTTGTTTTTTTGGATATGGAGTTCGATAAGTTCTTTATAGATTTTGGATACTAACCCTATATCTGATGATATATTCACAAATGTCTTATCTCATTCTGTAGGTTGCCTCTTAGTTTTGTCAACTGTATCCTCTGCTGTGCAGAAGCTTTTTATCTTGATGAAGCTTTTTATCTTTATCTAGTTCATTTTTGCTTTTACTTCCCTTACCTTTGGAGATGTGTCTAGTGAGATGTTGCTACAGCCAAGGTCAAAGAGGTTGCTAACTGTGTTCTCTAGGATTCTGATGGATTCCTGTCCCACATTTAGGTCTTTCAGTCATTTTGAGTTTATTATTGTGTCTGGTGTAAGAAAGTGGGAGTTAAGGGTCCATTTTTGCGTTCTCTCTTGTGTTCCATTGATCTGTGTATCTGTTTCTGTGCTAGTACCAGGCTGTCTCGAGGATCACAGCTTTGTAGTACAACTCGAAGTCAGTCATTGTGATGCTTTCGCCTTTGCTTTTCTTTTTCAACATTCTTTTGGCTGTTTGGGGTCGTTGCTGGTTCCATACAAATTTTCAGATTCTAAATGTTGAGGTACTTTGATAGGAGTTGCATTGAATATGGAGATTGCTTTGGGAAGTATAGACATTTTAACAATATTTATTCTTCCAGTCCATGAGCATGGAATGTTTTCCATTTCTTTGTGTCTTCCTCAAATTGTTTCTGAAGTGTTCTATAGTTTCAGAGTACAGATCCTTTACCTTCTTGGTTAGGTTTATTCCTAGGTATCTTCTGGTTTTTTTTTTTTTTATTTTATTAATTTTTATTGGTGTTCAGTTTACCAACATACAGAATAACACCCAGTGCGCATCCCGTCAAGTGTCCCCCTCAGTGCCCGTCACCCATTCACCCCCACCCTCCTCCCTCCTCCCCTTCCACCACCCCTAGTTTGTTTCCCAGAGTTGGGAGTCTTTATGTTCTGTCTCCCTTTCTGATATTTCCCACACATTTCTTCTCCCTTCCCTTATATTCCCTTTCACTATTATTTATATTCCCCAAATGAATGAGAACATACACTGTCCTTCTCCGATTGACTTACTTCACTCAGCATAATACCCTCCAGTTCCATCCACGTTGAAGCAAATGGTGGGTATTTGTCGTTTCTAATGGCTGAGGAATATTCCATTGTATACATAAACCACATCTTCTTTATCCATTCATCTTTCGATGGACACCGAGGCTCCTTCCACAGTTTGGCTATTGTGGACATTGCTGCTAGAAACATCGGGGTGCAGGTGTCCCGGCATTTCATTGCATCTGAATCTTTTGGGGTAAATCCCCAACAGTGCAATTGCTGGGTCGTAGGGCAGGTCTATTTTAACTCTTTGAGGAACCTCCACACAGTTTTCCAGAGTGGCTGCACCAGTTCACATTCCCACCAACAGTGTAAGAGGGTTCCCTTTTCTCTGCATCCTCTCCAACATTTGTGTTTTCCTGCCTTGTTAATTTTCCCCATTCTCACTGGTATGAGGTGGTATCTCATTGTGGTTTTGATTTGTATTTCCCTGATGGCAAGCGATGCAGAGCATTTTCTCATGTGCATGTTGGCCATGTCTATGTCTTCCTCTGTGAGATTTCTGTTCATGTCTTTTGCCCATTTCATGATTGGATTGTTTGTTTCTTTGGTGTTGAGTTTAAGAAGTTCTTTATAGATCTTGGAAACTAGCCCTTTATCTGATACGTCATTTGCAAATATCTTCTCCCATTCTGTAGGTTGTCTTTGAGTTTTGTTGACTGTATCCTTTGCTGTGCAAAAGCTTCTTATCTTGATGAAGTCCCAATAGTTCATTTTTGCTTTTGTTTCTTTTGCCTTCGTGGATGTATCTTGCAAGAAGTTACTGTGGCCAGTTCAAAAGGGTGTTGCCTGTGTTCTCCTCTAGGATTTTGATGGAATCTTGTCTCACATTTAGATCTTTCATCCATTTTGAGTTTATCTTTGTGTATGGTGAAAGAGAGTGGTCTAGTTTCATTCTTCTGCATGTGGATGTCCAGTTTGCCCAGCACCATTTATTGAAGAGACTGTCTTTCTTCCAATGGATAGTCTTTCCTCCTTTATCAAATATTAGTTGACCATAAAGTTCAGGGTCCACTTCTGGGTTCTCTATTCTGTTCCATTGATCTATGTGTCTGTTTTTGTGCCAGTACCACACTGTCTTGATGACCACAGCTTTGTAGTACAACCTGAAATCTGGCATTGTGATGCCCCCAGATATGGTTTTCTTTTTTAAAATTCTCCTGGCTATTCGGGGTCTTTTCTGATTCCACACAAATCTTAAAATAATTTGTTCTAACTCTCTGAAGAAAGTCCATGGTATTTTGATAGGGATTGCATTAAACGTGTAAATTGCCCTGGGTAACATTTTCACAATATTAATTCTGCCAATCCATGAGCATGGAATATTTTTCCATCTCTTTGTGTCTTTCTCAATTTCTTTCAGAAGTGTTCTATAGTTTTTAGGGTACAGATCCTTTACCTTCTTGGTTAGGTTTATTCCTAGGTATCTTATGATTTTTGATGCAATTGTAAATGCGATTGATTCCTTAATTTATCTTTCTTCAGTTTCATTGTTAGTGTATAGAAATGCCACTGATTTCTATTATTTGATTTCATTATTTTTATATCCTGTGACTTTGCTGAATTCCTGAATGAGATCTAGCAATTTTGGGGGGGAGTCTTTTGGGTTTTCTACAGAGGGTATCATGTCATCTACGAAGAGTGAGAGTGTGAGTTTTCTTTGCCGGTTTAGATGCCTTTCATTTTTTTGTTGTCTGATTGCTGAGGATAGGACTTCCAGTAAAGTAGAAAAACTGTGGTGAAAGTGTACATTGCTATCATGTTCCTAACCTTAGGGGAAAAGCTCTCCGTTTTTCCCTATTGAAGATGTTAATTTGCTGTGGGTTTTTTGTATATGACTTTTTTTTTTAAGATTATTTATTTATTTATTCATGATAGACACAGAGATTGAGAGAGAGGCAGAGACACAGGAGGAGGGGGAAGCGGGCTCCATGCCGGGAGCCTGATGCGGGACTCGATCCCGGGACTCCAGGATCGCGCCCCGGGCCAAAGGCAGGCGCCAAACCGCTGAGCCACCCAGGGATCCCCTGTATATAGCTTTTATGATATGGAGGTATATGCCCTCTATCCCTACATGGCAGAGAGTTTTAATCAAGAAAGGATGCTGTGTTTTGTCAAATGCTTTTTCTGCATATATTGAAAGGATTATATGGTTATTGTCCTTTCCTTTATTAATGTGGCATATCCCCTTCATTGATTTGTGGATGTTGAACCACCTTTGCAGCCCAGGAATAAATCCCACTTGGTCCTGGTGAATAACCCTTTTAATGTACTGTAGAATCCTATTGGCTAGTATTTCAGTGAGAATTTTTGCATTCATGTTCATCAGGGATATTGGTTTGTAATTCTTTTTAGTGGGATCTTTGTCTGGTTTTGGAATCAAGGTAGTACTGACCTCATAGAAAGAGTTTGGAAGTGTTCCTTCCATTTCTGTTTTTTTGAACAGCTCAGAAGAATAAGTATTATTTCTTCTTTAAATGTTTGGTAGAATCGTGCTGGGAGGCCATCTGGCTCTGGACTCTTGCTGTTGGTAGATTTTTGATTACCAGTTCTATTTCTTGGCTTGCTGTGGATCCGGTTAGGTTTTCTGTTCCTTCCTGTTTCAGTTTTGGTGATTTATATGTTTCTGTATAGAAGAAATGCATTCTTTTCTTCCAGATTGCCTAATTTGTTGGCATATCATTCCTCATAATATGCTCTTATAATTGTATTTCTCAGTGTTGGTCGTGATCTCTTTTGTTCATGATTTTATTGATTTGGGTCCTTTCTCTCTTCTTTTTGACAAGGCTGGCTAGGGGTTTTTTGATCTTCTTAATTCTTTCAAAGAACCAGGTCCTAGTATCTTTGTTCTGTTTTTTTTGTGTGTGTGTTTGTGTGTGTGTGTGTGTGTTTTATTTCTATATTACTGATTTCTCAAATTTTATTATTTTTCTTCTCCTTTAGGTGTAAGGTTAGGTTGTGTGTATTTTGAGGAAGGCTTGTATTGTTATATACTGAAACTCTTAGGACCGCCTTTGCTGCATCTCAAAGGTTCTAAACTGTTGTGTTTTCATTTTCATTTGTTTCCATGTTTTTTTAAAATTCTTATTCAATTTCCTGGTTGACCCATTCATTCTTTAGTAGGATGCTTGTTAATCTCCATGTATTTGTGTCCTTTCCAAATTTTTCTCCTGTGATTGCATTCAAGTTTTATAGCATTGTGGTCTCAAAATATACATGGTATAATCTCAGTCTTTTTGTACTGGTTGAGACCTGATTTTGGACCCACTTTGTGTGATGTATTCTGGAGAACATTCCATGTGGACATGAGAAGAATGTGTATTCAGTTGCTTTAGGATGGAATGATCTGAATATATCTATGAAGTCCATCTGGTCCATTGTGTCTTTTCAAAGCCTGTTTCCTGTTGATCTTCTGCTTAGATGATCTGTCCATTGCTGTTAGTGGGTCATTAAAGTCCCTTACTATTATTCTGTTATTAACAATTAGATTCTTTAATTTTGTTATTGATTGGATTCTATAATTGGCTGCTCCCAAGTTAGGGCATAAATATTTACAGTTGTTAGTTAGATCTTCTTGTTAGAGATAGACCCTTTTATTATGAGATAGTGTCCTTGTTTATCTCTTATTACAATCTTTGATTTAAAATCTAGTTTATCTGATAGAAGGATGGCTACTACTCCAGCTTTCTTTTGATGTCCATTAGCATGATAAATGGTTCTCCTTCACTTCACATCTCACTTTCAGTCTGGTGGTGTCTTTGGGGTTAAAATGAGTCTCAGCATATCAATGAGTCTTGTTTTTTTTAAATCCAATCTGATACCCTGTGTTTATTTTTTAAATTTATTTTTTATTTTTTAAAAACATTTAAAAAGATTTTATTCATTTATTCATGAGAGATACAGAGAGAGAGGCAGAGACATAGGCAGAAGGAGAAGCAGCCTCCCTGTAGGGAGCCGGATGTGAGATTCCATCCCAGAACCCCGGGATCACACCCTGGGATCACACCCTGAGCAGAAGGCAGATGCTCAACCATTCAGCCACCCATCTGTTTAATTGGAGCCTTTAGCCCATTTTCATTGAGAGTAATTCTTAAAATAATTGAATTTAGTGCCATTGTATCACCTGTAAAGTCACTGTTCCTATAGAGTATCTCTGTGTTTTTCTGATTTTTGTTACTTTGGGCTCTCTTAGCTCAAAGAATCCCCTTCAGGGCTGGTTTAGTGTTCACAAATTCCTTTAGTTTTTGTTTGTTCTGGAAACTCTTTATCTCTACTTCTGTTCTGAATGACAGCCTTTCTAGACAGAGTATCCTGGGCTTTACTTTTTCCAATTTAGCACCTTGAATATATCATGTTGGTCCTTTCTGGCTTGGCAGATCTCTGTGGAGAGGTCTGCTGCTGGCCTTATGTGTCTACCCTTGTAGGTTAAAGACCTTTTGTCCCGAGCAGCTCTCAGGATTTTCTCTATCTCTGTGAAATTTATAAGCTTTATTATTATATGTCAAAGTGTTGACCTATTTTTTATTGATTTTGAGGTGGGTTCTCTGTCCCTTCTGGAGTTGCGTCCCTGTTTCCTTCCCCAGATTAGGGAAGGTCTGATCTATAATTTGTTCAAATAAACCTTCTGCCCTCCTCTCTTCTGGGAACTCTCTGGGACCTCTGTTATTTGAATATTATTTTGCTTTGTGGTATTGCTGATTTTTTAGTCTCCCCTAGTGATACAGTAGTTGTTTTTCTCTTTTTCTCAGCTTCCTTTATTCCCCATTATTTTGTCTCCTATATCACAGACTCTTTCCTGCCTTGTTTACCCTAGCTGTTAGAACCTCCATATTTGACTGCACCTCAGTCATAGCATTTTTAATTTCGGCCTAATTAGATTTTAGTTCCTTAATTACTATAGTAAGGAATTCTCTTGTGTCTTCTATGACAGCTAGCATCTTTATAGTCATTGTTTTGATTTCTGGTTCTGACATCTTACTTATATCCATATTATTAAATTTGTGGCAGAGTACCTCCTACTCTTTCTTTTGTAATGAATTTCTCCTTATAGTCATTGTGTTCAGAAAAATAAGGAGAAAGGGAAAAAAAACACAAAAGAACAAAAAGAGCAATAACAACAACAAAAGCCTCAGGAAGTTGTTTCTGGTGTATATGCTGTGTACACTCTGCTGTTGTGTTTTGGCTGCTCTTTCCCCCTGGTCCTAACCCTACAGAGTTCCTTCTTGCTTGTAGTGGAGAGTGTTTGAACTTTTAAGGAGGTGTGCTTTGATATGTTTGTGCAGTTAATCCTATAAAGGAAAAAAGAAAAAAAAGAAGAAAAAATAAAAATAAAACAAAAACAAAGCCTGATTTAAGACAAGAGAAAAGGAAACAGAACAAAAGTGGATACAAACAGGCAAACAATAAACTGTAAGCCTGATTTTAGAAAAATAAGGAACAAGGAAGGAAAGAAGAGTAGGGAAAGAAGAAAAGAGAGAGAAAAGAAAGAAGCCTGTACAAAAAATAAGAGAAGGAAACATGAACCAACAACTGAAAAAAAGTTATAAGCCCGATACAAAAAAAAGAAGTAAAAGAAAAGAGAAAAAAATATAAAGAATAAAAAATAAGAAAAGTACAAAATGAAAAAAGTTTTAAAAAATTAACAGAAGAAAAAAAAAAAGCAAGCCTGGTCCTATTTCCATTAGAAGGTGATATTTTGGAGTTTTCTTTAATCACTGGACTTGGTAGATGTGAGGGCCTTTGTTGGTCTTCTGTGGGAGAGGCCTGCTGTGCCTGTTCATGGGCCAGCTGCCCTTTTAAAGATGTTCCTGCCAGGCTCTGGGGAGGAAGGGTGTAGTGCAGGGGCCTCTAGCCTCCACTGGAGGTGCTGTGTCTCTGTGCAGTCCTACTGTGCTGGTGGGAGGGAGGAGAGAGAAAATGGCATCACCTGCGGCCTCTTCCTTGTGGAGCAGAACTCCCTGCCACCATTGTTCAGGAGGCCCTCTTAGAAGAGCAGTCTCCTGTGACCTGCACTTTCATCAGTTCCCTGCCCTGACCTGTCTGTGCCCAGGTCTTTGGTATACCCAGAGCCACAGATCTCCTGTATTTTATCTCTGGCTGGTGGCTGGGATTCAAAACTCCCAAGATTTAAAGGGCCTGGTAAGGTGCAGGCCAATCTGTCCAGGGGAGGAGATGATCTGGATGTACCCACCACCATCACATGCCTAACATTGTCTCATCCTTTCCCTGAAAGGACATTGCACAGTGCGAGCACAGAGGCTAGAGTTTATTGTAATACTCAGCGAAAAGCTGGGCCCAGGTTATCAGCCTTGCACGCTTGACTCAGTCCTCTGCTCCCTTCTGTCCCAGGGAAGCCATGGCAGAAGCTTGGATTTATTGCAGCAGACAGGAAAAACTGCCACTAGGTTATCTGCAATCTTCTCCAGTCTCTGCTTTCTGTTAGTTCTGCCACAGAAAAGCAGCCACTCAACATGCACACAGAGGTTTAAGCCTGCTGTGGCTCAGAGTAACAAGTTGTCTTCTGCTCTCTGGGGGCACCTCTGACCTTGCTGATGAGCACTGCTCAGTGGCTCTGGCTGGCCTTTGGTCCTTTGAGAGGCAAAATCTGCTCTTCAAATGCCCTCTGGAAAGGGAGTGATTTCTCCCTGTGGGACCCAGGGGATCTCCTCACTGCAGCTTATTGTGTCGTCCCTGCCTGCTGGGCAGGAAACTGCTTTCCTCCCTCTTCCTGACTTGACCCCAAGAATTGGGTTCCATCCCATTTAGGCCTTGTGGCTTTTCTCTCCCCCCAGATCAGGGCTCCAAACCTCACATCTGCCGTGTTCTCTTGATCCAACTGTGCAGATTGTTTATCCTCATATTGTCTGTCTTCCTAGTTATTCAAAATAATTGAATGTTGATCTAGCTGTGTTTGAAGGACCAGGCAAGTTCAGAGTTCCTCTACTACTATACCATCTTAACCACTCCCCCCAAAGCCCATTTTAGTTATTCTGTAACTAGTAACCTCATTGGAGGTTTGCATTAGTTAGCAAACTAATTGGTTAATAATTCGCTGAGATGAAATAGCAGCTTTTCCTGTTTTGTTCTTATGTAGCATGAAACTATTAATATAGTTTCTTTTTATGTATTCTATTTTTACTGGTTTATAATTTACAAGTAGAATTCCTTCATTGTTTTTTTCTTGGCTACACTAAAGATAAGATTTGAGAAATGATATTGAACTAGCCAGTATTTCAAAATAAGTTTCTCTTTACATTGTGTTTTGAAGTGATTTTTTAAAATCTGAATTCCTAGTTTTGTCCCTATATTTATTTTAAAGAGCTAGCTTTTTCCATTGTTAAGAGAATCGTTAATTGTCATTAAGTAAATAAATGACTTCTATGCACTCCAGAGCTTGCTATTGAAAAAGCAGCACAAATGCAAATCAGTGCGTTAAATTTGCAATATTTCCTATTATGATTCCTGTTTGTGGTTCATATCTGAAAGTATGATTTTTTTCCCTTTCTCCATGGCATTTTAGTATATTTGGCATGGCATTCACATGAGTTCTTGTTCTAGCAAGTACTATCTCTTCGAGATGCCGCTGCCCAACCATGACATCCCAGAATGAGTTTCTTATCTGCTACATATCCTGTTATTTGTCAGACTGTTCTAACTATATCTCTCAAACTGGAAGAAAAATCTATTTAACCATTTTTCCATGACATAGTCAATTACTATTAATTTGGTGTCCAACACTTAAGCAACAACATTGCTTGTTGATCTTTTTAAAAATTTTGTTTTCTTTACAAAACATTTATTGAGGATATTATATGTGTAAACCTCTATTTAAGAACTACAGAGGGGCACTGGCTGGTTCAATTGATTAAGCATCTACCTTCGCCTTGGGTCATGATCCCAGAGTCCTGGAATCAAGCCCCACATCAGACTCCCTGCTCAGCAGGGGAGTCTGCTTCTCCCTCAACCACTCCCTCTGCCACCTCATTCTCTCTCTTTCTCTTGCTTGTTCCCTATCTAAAATAAATAAAATCTTTTAAGAAAAAGAGAACTATGGAATATTTGAAATGAAGAAATGTCCCTTGCCTTTACCTAATAGTGAAATAAGGGTCCAAACCAAGAATATTATTAATAATTCCAATAGATTGTCAACATTTTAAAAATTAGATTTCATTACTTTATTCTGTTTTGGAATTTATAAAAAGTGAAATCAGTCAGCTGAAGTTTTTTTTGTTTAGCAAATCATTCTTTTATGATACTATCAACAACTTTATACAGAATAATCAATCTTCTTAAAAATAGACTTATAGAACTCATTTAAATTATGAGAATACATTTATATATAAAGGAATGATATACCAGTAATAGTTGTTTATTTATTTTAAACTTCCACAAAAGACTTTATTGACAAATGAGAATAAATCTTAAGCTACATGCAGTCTGGTACAACATTGTTTACTACAATGTCTGGATGTAGAAGGTTTTCAATAAGTATAGAATGAGTTGATTCTTGGAAAATTAAAAGTATATTTATTTTAGAGATTTTATTTATTTGGGAGAAAGAAGGAGTACGGGCATATGTGCTCTCAAGCAGTAGCAGAGAGAGGAGCAGAGGAGGAGGGAGAGGATAAAAGAGAATCTCTCAAGCAGACTCCACGCTGAGCATGGATCCCAAAATGGGACTCAGTCTCCTAACACTGAGATCATGACCTAAGCCAAAATCAAGGTTTAGACGGTCAACTGAGCTACCCAAGAGCCCCCAAAATATATTTATTTTAAAATAGTCTTTGTAACTCAGGATTTCCCTTTCTAAACTTAGAATAATGTTATCTCAAAATTGGATACGTCAACTAAGACCAAGACTTTGCTGTGTTATTAATTTTTAAAAAATATTTATTTATTTATTTATTCATGATAGACATAGAGAGAGGGAGAGAGAGAGGCAGAGACACAGGAAGAGGGAGAAGCAGGCTCCATGCCAGGAGCCCGACGCGGGACTCGATCCCGGCATTCCAGGATCGCGCCCTGGGCCAAAGGCAGGCGCTAAACCGCTGAACCACCCAGGGATCCCCTGCTGTGTTATTAATTAAAACAGAATTTTATTTGGATTTTCTTTCCAGTGCCACTAGTTACTTCTAAGAGTGACAATTTTGTTTGCTAGCTTGCTTTGGAGAATTTATATTCTTTCAAGTCCCATAATGTAGAATTTAAGTTGGCTTGGTCAGACTTATCAAGTGGTCCATGCGTGGCACAACTGTGAGGAAAGTGTGTTTTTGGCTCAGGGGGTCTGTCTTCACTGTCTTTTCCAGATATCTGCATATATGTGCATGCACAGACACATAAGAACTATATGCACACATTCAGGTGTGTTTTAATGAAATGTTGCCATACTATTTATATTCTTTATATTGATTTGTAGTTTATTTTTATTGGTGTATATAGGACTCTCAAATTCAGAGTTGCAAAGTAAAGGTCATATAAAAATTCCTAAAATAAAAAAAAAAAATTCCTAAAATCCTCTAATTCAGTATTGTGAATAAGCCCCTGAGTGGAAGGAGATGGAAAAAAAGATGCTAAATATTGTAATGGAGATTAGTGTACCTACTTTTGGTGATTGGGCATGAAATCTTTGTGTTTCAGTTGTTTTTACAACCTATTCAGGTTGTAAAACCTATTCAGGCTAAATATTCCTGGAAACTGCAATTGTTGTTTGGATATATAAATTATACATATAAAATTTTTCATGTTTTGCTAGTGGTTTTCTTGCTTTAAATTAATCTCTGAATTGGAAGTGTAAAAATGTCATTTCTTTCAGTAAGCTGAATGTTGAGGAAATTTTGTTAATAGAGGTACACAGAGAAATTTTTGGTTATATCACTACTTATGTTAAAATGTTCTTTTATGTTTAGTAAAATGGCTTATTTACTTGTGAAGATACAGTCAAAGTACCATAGGCAAAATAGCTGCGTGTGTTTGTGGTTTTGCAGGAAATCAGTTGCCAACACACAGACTTGCTGAGCCTGGACCCTGGTTCTATCCGTGCCAGCTGCCTTGCCAGTCTGCAGCAGCCTGTGGGCGTCCGTCTCCTCGAGGAGGCCCTACTTCACCTGGGGCCTCAAGAGCCACCTGCCAAGCAGTTTCGGGGGAGGATGCGTGTCTCTCCTGATGTTGTCAGATGGATGGAACTTGCTAAGTAAGTTTGGTAATCCAGACTGTTGGGAGAACAATGAATTTGACTGAAGTAATACAGAAAAAACTTTTCATTCTGGTGGAAAATGAGCAAATAAAATTGATAATAACACTTCTATGAAATTAAAAAAAAAATCTCTCTGGTGAAGTACCATTCGATAAGTCAAGAGTAGATGTCACAACAAGGAGTATCTCACTCCAGAAAAGAGAACATCAATGATACTTGTTCTTTCAATATACAATCTTTTTGGATTCAGGGTCCTATTTACCAAGTTTAGTTTCCTGTCAAGTGTGGCCATAACTTACAGTTTTATATGTTTTTATTGCTTAACTAAACTGAATAGAGGGTAATCCATTATTTTCAGCAGGACTCATACTTTTAGAAACAATTTAATCCAGTTACTTTGTTAATTTGGGAAGAACAAGTTCTATTTTGTTGCTAAGCCATTTTGCATTATGTCTGCTTTTTTCCTTACTTGTGCTTTTATCATAAAGCCAATGCCTAATTCTGAGAAGGATATTAGGTTAAAATTAAATTTGAACTTCTATTTTATAGTGCTGATTTTTGGATCTTCAGGTTCTAGGAAAAAGAGTAGAGAGAAGGGTGGGGAATCCTTGTACTAATCACTGTTTTATAGTCATTCATATCTTTCTTTCTATATTGAGCACTATGTGTGAGCAAGACATTGTGTCAGGTATTGAGAAGAATTAGGCATGTCTTGCACAGTCACAAAACTAGCCATCTAGTAGGAAATGTATATACTTACATGCATAACTAACCATACATGGAATGGGAAGTGGTAAGTTCTCTGAGAAGCCAGGTAAAGACCAGGGCAGTTCAAACGGTGCATCTTGGTTTATACTGATTCTAATTAGTAATCATTTTTAGCTTGTTGTTTTAGATGTATAAGTGAATAGTCAGTAACACTTCGTATATTTAACATTTCCAGGGAATGAGAAACTCATCTAATGTGTATTTGCTGGGTAAATGAAATACACAACTTTTTTTTTTTTTAATTTTTATTAATTTATGATAGAGAGAGGGAGAGAGAGAGAGAGAGGCAGAGACACAGGCAGAGGGAGAAGCAGGCTCCAGGCATTGGGAGCTCGACGTGGGATTCGATCCCAGGTCTCCAGGATTGCGCCCTGGGCCAAAGGCAGGCGCTAAACCTCTGCGCCACCCAGGGATCCCTACACAACTTTTAAGAGCCTAAACTTTAAACATTTTTTTCTGACTTTATTTAATACTTCCTAATACTTTTGGAGCACCTGGGTATCTCAGCCAGTTGAATGTCTGACTCTTGGTTTCGACTCAGGTCATGATCTCTCAGGATCATGAAATCGAGCCTTGCATCAGGCTCTGCACTCACTGGGGAGTCTGCTTGGGATTCCCTCCCTCTCCCTCTGCCCCTCTCTCAGCTCACTCTCTTTCTTACTAAAATAAATCTGTAAAAGAAATACTTCCTCGAACAGTATTAAGAACATAATTTTGCCTGTCCATGATATGTCACAGTCATTATTTTGACCATGTTATAGTGTGTATCATCCTAGAAACACGGGGCTAGTGCAAAGTGGGTATGGGACTGATATAAGTTCCAATAACTCAGAGAACTCTCTTCTCCGAGTTATTGGAAAATAATTGCAGTTCTCATCTTCTCTTGGACTGTGAACTGTTATCCTACCTCCCATCTCCCCACTTCTGCCTCTGTTTGTTACCCATAGCCCTTTACAAACAGGGCAAGAGAGGGCCATGTCTACTAGATTTTAATCTAAATTTGGAATCCTTAGACTCTTAGAGAGCCCTTAGGACTTTTTTGATGTAATAAGTACATGAGATTTCATACCTGGTTAAGGACCAAAGTGCAGGAAAGCCAAGGAGGAAGCAGTCCTTGCTTGGTAGCTGTGTGATTGTGGCTTCAGGAAGAGATGACATTTGTGTGGAGACTTAAAAGATGGGGAAAAAAATTCCAAGGGAAGGGAACAAACTTCTTAACACTTACTTGAGACTATCTTAGTGGGGAAGGTTGATTGATGGGGTGAAGTAGATTTTTGTTAATGGGAAGAGAGGAATGAGTGCTCCAGCAAATAGTAAGGCTGCAAGAAAATTACTTGTTGGTAGAATTGAGATGGCCCATAGAATGTGGATTAAAACATGGCCTTATTAGGACCAGGATTAATTTTTACACACTCTGGGTTCTTGACTACATTCCAAATTTTAGGTATAGACAGGATTTCAAATAGGTCATCCATGGATATGTGCAATGTTACTATAATAGATTTACACAAGATGGTCTTATTGTATGAGACAGTTTATCCACTGTAAACTTAATATTTTTAGATTTCACTTTAAATGCACTTTAGAATAATCTCTGTCTCCTGTAGGACTAAAGTAGTAAAACCTAATGGTAACTTCACAATGTCTAAGATTTTATATTTTTATAGAACAAAAATAATTTATATCTTTTTTGGCTAACATAATGAGACCTCTTGATTTAGTTATCATTTCATTAGAATTAACACTTGAAAAATATTGGCATATTCATTGATTGAGACTTTCTTTTGGTTTGTTTTTTAGACTGTATAGATCTATTGGAGAATATGACATCCTCCGTGGTATTTTTAGCAGTGAGATAGGAACAAAGCAAATCACTCAAAGTGCAATTTTAGCAGAAGCAAGAAGTGATTATTCTGAAGCTGCTAAGCAGTATAATGAGGTAAAATTGATGTCTAGCAAATACATCAGTTGCTTAAACACTTTTGTTTTCTGAAAAACTGTTAACTTTAGAATTTAGAGCTTCATTAATAGTTCAATTTTATTCCTTAGTTTTTATACAGAGATTAATAGGGAATAGTTTAATAACCAAATGTGAAATAATTATTGCTTTATCTTTTACTCTTTTTAAGAAAACATCACTGAATAAGAGAGAAAGCATTTCATATAAAATACTATAAAACTGTAAGATGTTATTTCATTATGTGCTGTTATTATATAATTTCTATTTGGGTAGATTGTTTTCCTTCAGTAAGTAAAGTTTATGAAGAGGTAAGTAAGAATTGGTTTTTAGAAGATGACTATAAATTCAATTTTTACATTTGTGTTTTGAGTTGCCAGTGGCTATCCAGGTATAGATGTCTAGCAAGTAGTTGAAATTCAGAGTTTGTGATCTGTTAGATTCTTGAATGAGTAATCCAGGTTGTAAAGTCTTCTGCAATTTTCAGTAAATGTCCTATTTTCTGACTTTTAATCTCAGAACTCTTTAAGTGGTAAATAGCCCATAGCATTGATTTAAATCAAATTTTGGGTCAATCAGAGTCTTTAGTTTATTAATTGGCTTAATTTGTAAGTTTCTTAGAGAAATAGTTTCCTCTTGGTTTTTCTGTTCATTTGCTTCCATAAGATTTCTTTTGGTTTATTTTCTTTTATTCAGTGTTACTCTATTTTCGGTTTTCTTTCCCATTGTCATAAATTCGAAAATGATTGTCCTTAGCACGAATGTTGACACTATGTATAATACAAATGTTGTCATTTATATTCTTTCCAACTTTGTAAAATAAATTTATGAACTTTTCTTCTTGAGGCTCTCAATAAAGAAGAGTGGGTAGATGGTGAGCCTACGGAAGCTGAGAAGGATTTTTGGGAACTTGCATCCCTCGACTGTTATAACCAGCTTGCTGAATGGAAGTCATTAGCATACTGTTCTATAGTCAGTGTTGATAATGAAAACCCTCCAGATCTAAATAAAATGTGGAGCGAACCATTTTATCAGGTGAGTAGAATTGTTGTTTTTTAAGGATTTATTTATTCCTTTTAGAGCAGAAGGGGGAGAGGGAGAGAGAATGTCAAGCAGGCTCTGCACCCAGTGTAGAGCCTGACTCAGGTCTAGATCATGTTGCCCTGAGACCAAGAGTGGAGCTGAAACCAGGAGCCGGATGCTTAACCAGCAGCACCACCAGATGAACTAGAATTATTTTTCAGGTCACTGAGATAAATGTTTTAGATGGTTAGCTCTTTTCTAATTAGTGAAGTTGTTTAAAACTTTAAAAAAAAATAGCAGTAGTTTTGAAATATAGGATATTTATAAAACCTGACCCCCCCCCCCACGAAATCCATAATATTGTTAAATCTCTTACCACTTTTGGCTAACACTTTCCAAATAAATGGGAGGCATTGAAAAATAAATATTAACACCCATCCTATGACTACATGGAAAAATATTTCATGGTGTCTTTACCCTGGGTAGCCCTGACCCCTGGAGTGGGACAGTTCCCCTCCCATGGGATAGCCCCAACTCTTGGAGGGAAGCAGCTTACCTGGTCCCCACAATGCAGCTGTCCTCACTTGTATGTAATTTCCAATGATCTTTTAGCTTTAAAAGTGGTTTCCGTTTTCTATAGGACATGTTCCTGTGTATTTTTTGGTTACATAATGAATAATTTTAAGTGAACATGTTTTAAAAATTGTAGTTTTAGGTTTGAAACATCAGACATCATCACTTTAGCTCTAAATCTTAACCTAAAAAATTATACCAAAGGATATTATAAAATAATTAGGCATACTCATACTAGCTTTCTAAAGTTACAAGTAGAGTCTTCTGTTTCTTAGGACACCTATCTACCTTACATGATCCGCAGCAAGCTGAAGTTATTGCTACAAGGGGAGGCTGACCAGTCCCTGCTGACTTTTATTGATGAAGCTGTGAACAAGGAGCTTCAGAAGGCTCTTATAGAGCTGCATTATAGTCAAGAGTTGAGTCTTCTTTATATCTTACAAGATGACATTGACAGAGCCAAATATTATATTGAAAATTGCATTCAGATTTTTATGCAGGTAATAAATGAATTAAAAAAAAATCAAGTGAAAACTTTCTTTTCCTATTTGATACCACCCATTTTCTTCTTTTCTATTCTTCCAGTTTCTTCTAAAATCTCTTCACTCTGTCTTACAGCATTTTTAACCACCCCCCCCCTTTTTTTTGCTTTTCCTTAGGTTTTTTTTATCTTTCTCACACTGTTAAAGAACACTTGTGTAGACTTTTCATCTGGATTGGCTGAGTGGAAGTTTGATTGTTTTGTGGAGAAAATGAACTAATCTTTCCTGTTCATTTACTACCATTGTGCCTTCTTTCCTTTTATGAGAATCTTCTGATGTCCATGTCTTTATAGAACCTGTTAACATTTATCATTGGCTTATATTGACCATAGAAGCATAACCATTCATTGCCTTTGATTTTTATTTATTTATTTTTTAAGTAGACTCGTGCCCAATTTGGATCTATTGTGAACTCACAACTGTGAGTTCAAGACGTGAGCTGACGTCAAGAATTGGTCATTCAACCAACCCAGATGCCCCAAATTTTGAATTTGTTCTGTACATTCAAGGGGAAGTTTATCAAAGAAGGAATTGGCTTCTGTAGTGGCAGTTCTATATTATAAGATATTGTTAGTTTTAAAAATTGGTGGTGAATAGAGGCAACAGTGCCTAATTATATATTGATATGTGACTAAAATTTGACTAAAAACCAAAATTATTTTTAAAACCTTAGACCATTTGTTAATTGCTTCTGTGTGCTAACTGGTAACTACTCTAAGATACATTGTGTAATCGATATAGGATAGTTGCTGTATTTCACGTTTTAGGGAGCTATATTGAAATTTAAAGTAGTAAATTGATTTCTAAACAGTGTTAAATATTTTTTTTCTAGAATTACTCAAGTATTGATGTCCTCTTACACAGAAGTAGACTCACCAAATTGCAGTCTGTACAAACTATGATAGAAATTCAGGAGTTCATCAGTTTTATAAGCAGACAAGGTAATTTTTTTCACCTACCACTCTTTTCTTTTGTAATTTTGGGAAAGTTTTGATGTGATTTTTTTTACTTTTTTTTTTTTGATGTGAAAGGACAGGTTTCTTATGTATGGGTTAGAAAATACCTTGAGTTCATTCTACAAATACATATTTTGAGATCATTGAAATAAAGTCTAGGCACTGGAGATGCAAAGTCAAATAAAATGCATTGCCTTGCTTGAAAAAGCTTTCAAAAGAGTGCGGTAATCCCCACATGATGTGATCCTTACTGAGGCAGAGGGATAGCCCATGTCAGACATGGGTAACAGAATGTGCCCTGGACTGAAGGGTGCAGGAGGCTCCTTGAGGAAGGGCCTGAGTTGGGTGTAGAAGAGTCAGGGGTACTTGCAGAGAATTTGCCTAATAGAAGGGCTGCAGTGTCTTGGATGGGCTGAAAGTTCAGTGACTGGGTGCCACATGCCCTGGCCTGAGGGGAGGTGAAGCTGCTGGCAGCAGTGTGCAGACCCTGAAGGTCTTTCCGCTGCCAACAGGAGATTTTATTCTGTCACCTACGAGACACCACCCAGAGTCAAAGGGAAAGAATACATCTTTGTATCAGTTATATGTCTTAGTTATAAAGTGGAATTCAACTTGTATGCTAAATAATTAAAAATAAAAATGAAAGACAGAGTACTACTAAAAATTGATATTTATATATATCTACAACTATTCATACTCTGCTTTAAATTTGGAGAATTCTTTTTCAAGTACATATTGTTAATGCAGATCATTAAGTGTTTTCTACTTTCCAGGACTTATGTTAATCTCCTTTTTCTCTTTTACATAGTTTTTATGACAGCCTCATGAAATTTAGATTTTTTTCCTTCTCATTTTACAGAAACATAGGTTGTTAAATAACTTACCTAAACTAATAGGTGAAAGATCCTAATCTTGAACCCAGGACTGTCCTATTTAAGCTTGTGTTCTTAACCACTGCTTTCCCACCAACAGAAAGAGAAGACTAAAGCTTTAAACATTAGTAATGTAAAATTTAAATTTCCTGAGGGTTATCATGAATCTCTTGAGGCCAGATTGCTTTGGCTGTTGTTATTATCATGTAACCCTGTGCACATACCAAGGTCTGGGGCAGTATTTTCAACACAGTGAGCGTCTCCAGCTTAAATGGTAAATATTCACACAAATGACATAAACCAAGGTAAGTAGCCCTATGCTGATTCAGATCAGATTTTGCCAACAAGAAAATTGGCTGCAGCCCTATGAAAACTTTTCAGGTTTCAGAACTTTCTAGATCTTGGAATTCTGGATGAAGGACTGTGAACCTGTGCTAAGTGTAAAAATTACATATGTTTATTTCCCCAGTTTTACTCTGTTTCCTTAAAAAATTGAGTTTTGGGGATGCCTGCGTGGCTCAGCGGTTGGGTGTCTGCCTTCAGCTCAGGTCGTGATCCCTGGCTCCGGGATCGAGTCCCACATAGGACTCCTGTGACGAGCCTGCTTCTCTCTCTGCCTATGTCTCTGCCTCTCTCTCTCTCTCTCTCTCTCTCTCTCTGTGTCTCATGAATAAATAAATAAATCTTAAAAAAAAATTGAGTTTTGATGTCAAAATATATTAGATTTACTGTGATAAGTTTTTGTTCCTGTTGTGAAAGATGAAAGTTTTAATTTGGACAAGAAATTTGAATTAAGTTTTTGTTTACTAACAGCAGCCCAACTTTGTAAATTGGTCTTGTCATTGAGCTGTGGATATAGTCATCTTCTAATATTTTTAGGTAATTTATCATCTCAAGCTCCCCTTAAGAGACTTCTAAAATCCTGGACAAACAGATACCCGGACGCTAGAATGGACCCAGTGCACATCTGGGATGACATCATCACCAATCGGTAAGATGTGATCTTTTCAATCTGAATCTGGATTTTTTTCTGAAATTGCTAGAAAGGCTTTTCTCCAAAACTGTGGTTTAGGAGAATGTGGGGTTTGAGTGTAGATAGTTCTTATCTTGCCAATTTCCCCCGTAAGTTGTTCTCAGAAGACTCTGCGTGTCAACAGTTCCTTTGCCCCAGCTTGTCCCCTGTGAGAGGATTTCTTTTTTCTTTTCTTTTCTTTCTTTCTTTTTTTTTTATTAAAGATTTTATTTACTCATTCACGAGAGAGACAGAGAGAGACAAGTGGAAGCAGGCTCCATGCAGGGAGCCCGACGTGGGACTCGATCCTGGGACTCCAGGATCATACCCTGGGCCGAGGGCAGGCGCTAAACCAGTGAGCCACCCAGGCATGCCCTGTGAGGGGATTTTTGCCCACTGACATGGACTTCATCATGTGCTGAGAGGTTGATTATGAATATCCTTCTGGCAGTGAAAGAAGGCAGGGGGGCAGCCCCGGTGGCGCAGCGGTTTAGCGCCACCTGAAGCCCGGGGTATGATCCTGGAGACCCGGGATCGAGTCCCACGTCAGGCTGCCTGCATGGAGCCTGCTTCTCCCTCTGCCTGTGTCTCTGCCTCTCTCTCTCTCTCTCTCTCTCTCTCTCTCTCTCTCTCTCTCTGTGTGTCTCTCATGAATCAATAAATAAAATTCTTTAAAAAAAAAAAAGAAAAAAAGAAAGAAGGCAGGGGAGCCGTGGGGGCAGTGGTTCATTTGCTTCTGTCTCAGGACTGATGTTAGTGAAATGGCACCAAAGAAAACACTTAGTGATTTTTAAAAAATCTGTTGTTGGGATCCCTGGGTGGTGCAGCGGTTTGGCGCCTGCCTTTGGCCCGGGGCGCGATCCTGGAGACCCGGGATCGAATCCCAGGTCGGGCTCCCGGTGCATGGAGCCTGCTTCTCCCTCTGCCTGTGTCTCTACCTCTCTGTCTCTCTCTGCGTGACTATCATGAATAAATAAATAAAATCTTTAAAAAAATAAAATAAAATAAAATAAAAATAAAAAATCTGTTGTTGTAATTTGGATTTTTGACACTCTTGCCTCCTGCCTCCATTACATAGCCGTATGTATCACTCTACCAGGCCTGAGGTCATTTTTATATACTGTTTTTTTCTTGCCCTATGACAACCCTGGATAATCCATGAGGCAGATATTAGCCATATGTTTCAGAGATAAGGCACCAGAATCAGAGGTTGTGAACTACTTTTGTGCAAATATACACGATAAGTAGGACTCAAGGACTGGGACCTATGTATAGTGTTCTTGCCATTATATCCTATTTCCTCTGCTGTTACAGTGGTTTTTTGTTTTTGTTTTTTTTTTACTTTTTTATACTTTTTAATTTTTGTACTTTTTTTTTTACTATTTGAGACAAGTTCTCATCTATAGAAAAGTTGCAAGAAAAGTATCTTTTACTCAGATCCACTGTTGTTAAACATTTTTAACATGTTGCCACATTAGCTTTTTAATTTTTTCTCCCTATACATACATAATTATGTTCTGAACCATTTGAAGTTAAGTTGCATATATATGTCTTTTTAGCTCTTCAGCATTTCCTAAGAGAAAGGGTGTTCTCTTATATAACCTCAGTTCAATAATAACTTTGCTATTTTCATTTTCATTTTATTTTTTTAAAGATTTTATTTATTTATTCATGATAGACATAGAGATAGAGAGAGGCAGAGACACAGGCAGAGGGAGAAGCAGGCTCCATGCCAAGAGCCTGACGCAGGACTCGATCCCGGGACTCCAGGACTGTGCCCTGGGTGGAAGGCAGGCGCCAAACCGCTGAGCCACCCAGGGTTCCCCTATTTTCAGTTTTAATCAACAGACCCAATTTCACATTTGTCAGTAGTCCTATTAATGTTCTTTAAAGCATTTTTTCCATGTCTTAGAATCCAGTCCAGAATCTCATACAGGATTTAGTCAATATGTCTTTCTGGCCTCTTAATCTGAAACACTTCCTCAGCTATCTTTCATGAAATTGACATTTTAGAAGAATGTTCATCAATTTGGATTTGATGAACTGTATATTCTCACAGATGCAGTGAAATACTAGTGAAAATACTACTTAAGTGAAGTATTCTCAGGGTATCACATCTAGAAGCACAGAATGTTCACATGTTTTTTACTGGAGATAGTAATTTTGATTGTATGGTTAAAAAACTGTCTCATATGAAAAGATGGTCAGCATCACTCATTGTTAGGAAAATACAAATTAAAACTATAATGAGATATCACCTTACACTTGTCAGAATGGCTAAAATCAACAATACAAGAAATAACAGGTATTGGTGAGGATACAGAGAAAGGGGAAACCACTTGCACTGTTGGTAGAAATGCAAACTGGTGCAGCCTCTGTGGAAAACCGTTAGGAGGTTCCTCAAAAAGTTAGAAGTACCATGTAATCCAGCAATTGCACTAGTAGGTATTTACTCAAAGAATATAAAAATACTAACTCAGAGGGATGCCTGCATCCCAGTGTTTATAGCAGCATTATTTATGATAGCCAAAGTATGGAAACAGCCCAGGTGTACATCCACTGACAGACAAATGAATAAAGAAGATGTAGTATATACAAATACAGTGGAATATTAGCCATAAAAAGGAACAAAGTCTTGCCATTTGCAATAACTTGGATGGAGCTAGAGAGTATTAAGCAAAATAAGTCATTCAGAGAAAGACAAATACCATATTTATTTCACTCAAATGTGCAATTTAAGAAACAAAACAAACAAGCAAAGGGAAGTAGAGAAGCAAGCCAAGAAACAAACTCTTAACTATAGAGAACAAACTAATGGTTACCAGAGGGATGATGGGCTGGGGGATGGGTGGAATAGGTGATGAGGATTAAAGAGTACACTTGTCGTGGTGAGCACCATAATTTATATGGATGTGTTGAATCTCTGTATTATACATCTGAAATTAATGTAACATTGTGTGTTAACTAACTGGAATTAAAATAAAAACTTTAAATGTACACACACACACACACACACATACACAAGAACATTAAAAAGCAGAACTCAGAGAAAATATTGTCTGGTCTCTCCAGTGAATAACGCTTGGGAATTTTTGTTGTTTCAATGCCTAATTTTTTTCCTTTGCAACTAATTAACAGGGTGAGAGATGCTTTGAATATGCATATATCCTGCTTCTCATAAGACTTAGCCATCTGTATTTTGTATCTGTGAATGACTTTTGGCTGAAACCAATCTTGACATTGATCATTGCAAGGTGATGATTTTCTAACTCCACCACTTGCTCCATGTTTATCAGTCTACATCTTAGTGTAAAGAAGAGGCTTATCTTTTCCATCTATTTATTTATTCATTTACTTAAATTTTATTTACTTAGATTTAGTTATTCATATTCTGTATGAATCATGGATTCCAATTTTATTTAATGGAATATAATCCATTACTGTTCTTATTTCATGTTGAGATTGTCTCAGATTTGGCCAGCAGGATCCCCTTCAAGCTAATATTACAGGCACATCTTGCAAAATTATTCTGTTTTTTCTAGAAATGCAGTTTTAGTTCTTACATTTGGGTCTGTGATCCAAGGATAATATTTGTAGATGGTATGAGGTGGGTAGATGCTATGATGTTTATATAGTTTTTTCATATTGCTGTCTAGTTGTCTAGTCCCATTGTTGTCTTTTCATAATTGAATTGCCTCAGCACCTTTTTTGAAAATCAGTGACTATATGTATATGGATCTGTTTTTGAATGCTCTGTTCTATTCCTTGTTTGTATATGGTTTTTTTTTTTCATATATATCAACTGTCTTCATTACTGTTGCTTTATATTGTTTTGAATCATGTAGGGTAAGTACTCTAACTTTGTTTTTCTTTATGAAAATTGCTTTAGTTTAGGTTATTTATATCTATATATACATTTTAGAAACTACTTGTCAATTTATTCCAAAAACAATCAGAATTTGGGATTTTGTTGACTGTAGGTCAAGTTTGGGAATTGCCATCTTAACAATATAGAGTTTTACAATTCATGAATATTTTATGTCTATTTGGGTTTATTTAGGTTTCTTCCAAAAAATTTTTTTTGTTTCATTTTAATTATGCTCTTAATTCCCTTTATCTGTTTCACCCATGCACCACCCACCTACCATCTGGCAGCCACCAGTATGTTTGCTGTATTTAAGAATCTGTTTTTTGTTTTTTTTCTTTGTTTCTTAAATTCCACATACAAATAAAATCATATAGTATTTGGTTTTCTGTGACGGATTTCATTTAGCATTATACTCCTTAGGTACATCCATTTTATTGCAAATGGCAAGATTTTATTCTTTTTTATGACTGAGTAATATTCCATTGTATACATACCACATCTTCTGTATCCATTCATCTATCAGTGGACTCTTAGGCTGCTTCCATGTGGTGGCTCTTGTAAGCATTGCTGTAATAAACATATGGGTGCCGATATCTTTCCAAATTAGTGTTCTCATTTTCTTTAGATACCCAGTAGTGAAGTTGCTGGATCATATGGAAGCTCTATTTTTAATTTTTTGAGGAACCCTCATATTGTTTTCCACAGCGGCTGTACCAATTTGTATTCCTACCAACAGTGCATGAGGATTTCTTTTTCTCCACATCTTCACCAACACTTGTTATTTCTTGTGTTTTTATTTTGGTGATTCTGACAGGTGTAAGGTAATATCTTATTGTCGTTTTGATTTGCATTTCCCTGATGATGAGTAATGTTGAGCATCTTTTTGTGTGTGTGTTGGCCATCTGTATGTCTTTTTTAGAAAAATGTTTATTCAGGTCCACCGGCTATTTTTAAAATCAGATAATTTGCTTTTTTTAGTATTGAGTTATATAAGTTCTTACATATTTTGGATAACTCCTTATCAGATATATTATTTATAAACATATTCTCCCATTCAGTAGGTTGCCTTTTTGTTTTCGTCCTTGGTTTCCTTCACTGTGCAAAAGTTTTTTATTTTGATATAGTCCCAATAGTTTATTTTTTGCTTTTGTTGCATTTGCCAGAGGAGGCATATCTAGAAGAAGGATTCTATGGCTGATGTCAAAGATATTACTACCTATGTTTTCTTCTGGGAATTTTCATAGTTAAGCCTTTAATCCATTTTGAGTTTATTGTTGTGTATGTTATAAAAAGTGATCTAGTTTCACTCCTTCACATATAGCTGACCAATTTTCCCAGCATCATTTGCTAAAGAAACTGTCTTTTCCTCATTGTATAATCTTGCCTCCTTTCTCATAGATTAATTGGCCATATGATAAGGATGGGTTTATTTCTGGACTTTCTGTTCTTTATTTTTTTAATTTTTAATTTATTTATTTATGATAGAGAGAGAGAGAGGGAGGCAGAGACACAGGCAGAGGGAGAAGCAGGCTCCATGCACTGGGAGCCCGACGTAGGATTCGATCCCGGGTCTCCAGGATCGCGCCCTGGGCCAAAGGCAGGCGCCAAACCGCTGCGCCACCCAGGGATCCCTGGACTTTCGGTTCTGTTCCATTGATCTGTGTGTCTGTTTTTTGTGCCTGTATGACACTACTTTGACTACTATAGCTTTGTTATATATTTTGAAGTCTGGGATTCTGATACCTTCAGCTTTATTCTTCTTTCCCAAGATCGTTTTGGCTATTTGGAATCTTTTGTGGTTCCATCTACATTTTAGTATTCTTTGTTCTAGTTCTGTGAAAAATGTTTTTGGTATTTATTTATTTGTTTTAAAAGATTTCATTTATTCATGAGAGACACAAAGAGACAGGGGCAGAGACACAGGTAGAGGGAGAAGTAGGCTCCATGCAGGAAGCCCGATGTGAGACTCCATCCCGGGACTCTGGGATCACACCCTGAGTCAAAGGCAGATGCTCAACTGCTGAGCCACCCAGGCATCCCATGTTTTTAGTATTTAGGTAGGGATTGCATTAAATCTCTAGATTGCTTTGGGTAGTATGAACATTTTAACAATACTGATTCTTCTAATCCATGAGCATGGGATATCTTTAGTTTGTGTCATACTCATTTTTAAAATCAATGTTTTATAGTTTGCAGTGTTCAGATCTTTCACCTCCTTGGTTAAGTTTATTCGGTATTTTATTCCTTACAGTACATTTATTTGTAATTAAGATCGTTTTCTTAACTTCTTTTACTACTACTTCATTATTAGTGTATAGAAACACAATAGGTTTCTGTATATTAATTTTGTATTCTGCAACTTTACTGACTTCATATAATAATGCTAATAATTTTTTGGTGGCATCATTATGGTTTCTATGTATAGTATGTCATCTGCAAATAGTGAAAGTTTTACTTATTCCTTTAATTTCAGTGACTTTATTTTTCAATAAAGGTGTCTTCTCTTAGATTTGTTCCTAGGTATTTTATGTTTTTCAGCAGTGTTCCAATTATTTGCCATTCATGTTTTCTGAAAGTTTTATCATGCATGAGTGTTGAATTTTATTAAATGCTTTTTCTGCGTCTGTTTAATCGATCATATACTTTTTCTCCATTTATGTTTTTTAGGTCTATCATCAGATGTTTTGTCTATAGTGTTGTACACAAACATTGCTTCCTTATTGATTCTCTGTTTGGATTATCTGTCCATTTTTGAAAGTGAGATATTAAAGTCTCTAGCTATTATTGTATTGCTCTCTAATTTTCCTTTCAATGTTTGTTTTATATATTTACATGCTCCGGTGATAGGTGCATAAATATTTTACAGCTGTTATATTTTCCTGACCACTTTATCATTATATAATGAACTTTGCATCTTTTTACAATTGTTAGCTTAAAGTCTGTTTTGTCTGATTTAGTATAGCTACCTCTGACTTTTTGTGTGTGTGTGTGTGTGTGTGTGGCTACCAGTTGCTTGAAATATCTCTTTCTATGCCTTCACATGTAGTCACTGTTGTCTTTAAAGCTAACATGAATCTCTTGTATGGAGCATATTGTTGGATTTTGGTTTTTAATCCCTTCACCTATTCTGTGTGTTTTGATTGGAGAATTTAACCCGTTTACATTTAAAGCAGTTATTGATAGGTAAGGGTTTACTTTTGCCATTTTATTCTCTGACAGTTTTGTAGCTCTGTTGTTCCTTGCTTTTGTCTTTTGTGATTTGGTGATTATTTGTATGTATATACTTTGAATTCTTTATCATGATCTTTTGTAATTACTGAGGCCTTTCCTTTGTGTTTACCACGAGGCTACATAAAATATCTTCTAATATCCTATTAAAACTGACAACAACTTAACTGCAATAGAATTTTTAAACTTGGGATCCCTGGGTGGCGCAGTGTTTGGCGCCTGCCTTTGGCCCAGGGCGCGATCCTGGAAACCCGGGATCAAATCCCACGTCGGGCTCCCGGTGCGTGGAGCCTGCTTCTCCCTCTGCCTGTGTCTCTGCCTCTCTCTCTCTCTCTCTCTGTGTGTGTGACTATCATAAATAAATAAATAAAAATTTAAAAAAAAAGAATTTTTAAACTTTATCCTTTTATTTCCTCATGATCCTCACTTACTGGTTGTTGATGTTATAATTTAATTTTTATATTGTACATCTAATAGATTATTATGGTTATTTTTTAATACATTTGTTTTTTAATTAATTTTTAAAAGATTTTATTTGTTTATTCATGAGAGAGACAAAGAGTTAGAGACATAGAAAGAGAAGCAGGCTCCCTGTGGGAGCCTGATGAGGGACTTGATCCCAGGATCCTGGGTTTACACCCTGAGCTGAAGGCAGACACTTAACCACTGAGCCACCCAGGCATCCCTGTATTTTTAATTTAAACTGACATTGTAGGTGAATTATACACCAGTATTGCCATATTAGAGAATCTGACTGGCTCTGTATTTACCATTACCAGCGAATTTTATATAACTTCATATGTTCTTATGATGTTAATTAGTAGTGGTTTATTTCTGCTTGAAAAACACCCTTTAGTGTTTCTTATAAGCCAGGTCTAGTGGTGATAAACTCCCTTAACTTTTGCTTGTTCAGGAAAGTCTTTCTTTCTCCTTCATTTCTGAAGGACAAGTTTGCCACGTATAGTATTCTTGGTTGACATGTTTTTTCTTTCAGTATTTTGAATATATCATTCCATTGTCTTCTGGCCTGAAAAGTTTCTTTTGAGAACTCCACCTGTAATCTTAGGGAGGTTACTTTTTATGTGATGTGCTGCTTTTCTCTTGCCACCTTCAGAAAGTCTGTCTTTGACTGTTGACAATTTAATTATGTGTCTTGGTGAGCCCTGTTTGGATTCAGTCTACTTGATGTCCTTTGGGCCTCATGGGTCTGGAAATCCATTTCTCTGCCCAGGTTTGTGAGAAGTTTTCAGCCATTATTGTTTTAAATATACTTTATAGCCCTTTCTCTTCTCTTAGGATTCCCATAATGTATTTATTGTTTTATTTATGCTGTCCCATAAGTCCAGAGACTTTCTTCACTCTATGTTTGTTTGTTTGTTGTCTGTTTTGGCTTCTCTGGATAATTTCACTGATTCTTCTGCATGGTCAAATCTGTTTTTGAAGCTTTCTATTCATCAATTCAATCTTAGTATCCTTTGGCTCTAGGATTACTGGTTTTTGGTTTTCGTTTTGTTTTATGGTCTCTATTTTTTGATGTTGTTGAACTTCTCATTTTGTTCATGCATTGTTTTCCTAATTTTGTTTAGTTATCTATCTCTGTGTAATTCACTAAATTTCCATAAAAGTATTATTCTGAATTCTTTTGCTGACAGTTCATAGATGTCCATATCTTTAGGGTCATTTGTTATAGCTTTATTATTTTCCTTTGATTGTGTCATGTTTACCCACTTTCATAATCCTGATTCTTTACATTGGTATCTACACATTTAAGTAAGTTATATCCTCTTCTAGAATTTGCAGGTTCACTTTGACAGAAAGAGTCCTTCACCAGTCAGCTTAGCTTCGGGTTCTGGATGTGTCCGCTGTAGCATCCTTGAGGAGGTTGGGATTACTCCTAGCATATTTTTGGGGGTGAAGCCACTGCCCAAGTTGTAAGGCTGGGTTGGGGTGGTTGCCAACAGCTGCAAAGAGCGAGTGACTTGGTTCCCTGCTGACGTGAAGCTGTAGGATGGGCTCTGCAGTTTCCTTTATTCTCGGGTCAGTCTTCTAGATAGTCAGGACTAGGTACTATACTCAGCATTAGGCAGGGCTCTGAATTAACTTCCTCTTACCCTGAGGTGAGACAGCACACTGGCCCCAAGGCCAGCAGAGCCTTGTCTGGGAGGCCCAGATCAGGCATGGATGGGCTGTATTTTCCTGCCAGAGGGGGTACGTTTTGCTCTGCAGGGAGGGAGAAGTACTGGCTATGCTCTTTGCTTTGGTGCTACTCTATGTGGGGTTATAGGATGGGCTGTACAGTTTCCTTTGTGCTCTGGGCAGGCCAGCTGAAGGTCTGTTTAATCTGTTTAAACTCGCTGTTTAAACAAGTGAGTTTCCCTGCCAGTCCACAACCATTGTACAAGTGCCAAGATGGGCAGATTTCTTGTTTGGAAACCATATTAAGCAGAACTATGTACTGAGTTCTGTGGCCTCAGAGGCCACCATCTTGGCTCTGTAGATGGGTGGGCCACCTGCCAGGTCCTCTGCTCATGTGCTCCTGTAATCACAGTTGCAGGAGAGACTGTACATATTTCTGGGAGCTCTGATTAAGCTAGAGGCTGTATTCAGCAGGAGTGGGGTTATACATTAGCTTCTTGTGTGGTTGGGATTGAGAAACAGACCCTTTGTGCTAGCAGGGCCCTTTGTTTAGGAGACCAAATCAGGCAGAGCTGTGCACCAAGATCGCTGGTCAGAAGGGTCAGCATATTGGCTCTGTAGACAGAGGGCTGCTGCTTGGGCTCTCCATTCAAGTGCCAGTTGCATGGTTGGCTGCACAGATGCCTAGGAACTCTGGTGAGGTTTCTTGATTGGCAGGGTTGGAGGTTGTATTCAGCAGTAGGTAGGGCTACTAATGAGATCCTTCCTGAGTGGGGGACACAGAACAGATATCAAAGCAGGCAAGGCTCTCATTGGGAAGCAATTTAGGCAGAACTGTGTGGCAATTGTGGCCAATGGCTTGACTGCCAATAGGTAGGACTTTCTGCTTTTGCGAACTTGCTGTTCTAGTGGTTCTGGGCTGAGCAGCTTCCCAGGTGCTCCAGTCACGTCTCATGGTCAAGCAGGACAGGACCAAGACTGACATTCAGAAATAGGTGGAGCTATTTATTAGCTTCCCTGCCCAGGCAGAGTGGCTTTTTGTTTGGGGTCTAACATCAGGTAGACCTGCACCCTACCTAGTTCCCTAGTAACACTGGGCCACTGTGTAGGCTCTGCAGATGAGCCAAGTAGATTAGAATTTCTACTTGGGCATTGCTATGTGTAGGAACTCTGGCTGCCAAAATCTGAGC
The DNA here is from genome assembly GCA_017311455.1 of Otocyon megalotis megalotis. NCBI lineage: Eukaryota > Metazoa > Chordata > Mammalia > Carnivora > Canidae > Otocyon > Otocyon megalotis. The sequence continues at coordinate 53,623 of JAEUCK010006241.1, forward strand.
GCTGGTTGCTTAAGCCTGCCACCCTTTTTTTGTCACAGTCTGATCCCCAATGATCAAGCCCTGCTGTAGCTTCCCTCATGATCTCTGTCAGATGAGACCCAAGTGGGCTTCCTGATTCGCAAACTACAACACTGAGGTAGCTGAGTGTCCATCTTGAGCTCTTTTTTCCCTACTGGAACAACTGCACTTGAGGCGGGGGTGCCTCTTGGTGTGGTCCTGTCCCAGCCAGAGGTAGGGACCATGCAGTCATACAGTAGCTACTCCTTTTTCCCTTCTAATGCTGTCTGTCTCTGTGGTCTGTGTCTCTGTGTCTCTCCTCACACAGGCTTAACTCTCTGTGCTAAGATTTTCTCAATGGTGTCTTGTCCATGAATAGTAATTAGGTGGATGTTTTTTTTGTTTTGGGGTTTTTTTTGTGAGGGAGACTGAAGTCAAGAATGACCTATGTCACTATCTTGATGACATCATTTTTCCTTATGCTTTAATACATTGACTGCTTTTTTAATATGAAACATGTTGAATTTTGGTGGTAAACCTTGTGTGATTACAGCGATCCCTTTTATATATTCTTAGATTTGCTAACATTTTGTTAAGAATTTTAGTGTCTTTATTCAAGTGGGATATTGGTTAGTAATTTTCTTTTTTACAATGTCTTTGTCAGGTTTTGGTATTAGGTCCCCACGTTAGGACCTGTTCCCTTCTCTCTTCTTTGAAAAAAAGTTTATGTAAGATCCTTCTTATTTCTTACATGAATATTTGATAGAATTCACCAGTGAGACGTTATATGGTCCTGGAGTTTTCCTTTGGGGAAGATTTTTGATAATGCCTATAATTTCTTCAGGAGATACAGGCAATTTAAATATTCTATTTCTTTTTGTGTCAACTTTATTAAATGGTATTATTCAGTATACCTTTTCATTTAAGTTGTCAAGTTGTTTGCAGAAAGTTGCTCATATTATTCTCTTATTTATTTATTTTTATTACTTGGAGTGTCTGTGGTGGTAACCTATTTTTCATTCCTGATATTGGTGATTTTTATTCTCTGTTTTTTTCTAGATCATTCTAACTAGAGGTTTGTCAGTTCTGTTGATCTTCTCAAAGGACCAGCTTTCGACTTTGCTAATTTTCGTTATTATCTGTGTTCTATTTCACTGATTTCTGGCCTCATCTTTAGTATTTTCTTCTTTCAATTTATTTTTTACTTACTTAGCTTTTTTTTTTTTTTTTTACAGTGGAAACTTTGATGTTGATTTTATACTTCTTTCCCTTTATATAAGCATTTAAAGTTACATGTGTCCCTCTAAGCTCTGTTTTAGCCACATACTGCAAATATTGATATATAGTATTTGCATTGTCATTTAGTTTAAAATATTTTCTAATTCTCTGGGGCTCCTGGGTGGCTCAGTTGGTTGAGCATCTGACATCATATTATGATCTCAGGGTTATGGGATCAAGCCCCATGTTGGGCCTTGCACTCAGCAGGGAGTCTGCTTGAAATTCCTTCCCACTCCCTTTGCACTGCCCCCTTGCTTACACATATGCTTTCTCTAAAACAAATAAATAAATAATTTAAATATTTTTTCTATTTCTCATGTGATTTCATTTTTGATCCTTGAAATAGTTTATTAATGTTTTATTTAATGTTCAAATAGATGAGGGGGTTTTGTGTTTTTGTTTTTGTTTCTCATTGATATCTAAAGTAATTCAACGGTAGTCACAAAACTATGGTTTTAGCTTTTTAAAATTTATTGAGACTTGTTTTACAGTTTAGCATATGGTCTATTTTAGTAAATGTACTATGTGTACTTGAAAATCCTGTATATTATGCAGTTCTTAGATGTACCATTTGTAAACTTCGATTAGATCAAGATGGTTGATGGTATTTTTCAGAACTGTATGTCTTTATTGATTTTTTTTTTGTCTAAATCAGCTGCTAAAATAGGTAGGGATTTGAAAATCTCTTACTATGTGGAATTGTCTACTTTTTAATTTCTATTTTTACTTTTTGTATTTTGAACTTTGTTAGTAGGCATATACATATCAATAATTGCTAGGTCATCCTGATAAAATGTCCTTTTTTTCATTGTCTTGAAATGATGTGTGTGTATGTGTGTGTGTGTATATATACATATATATATATTTCATATATGTATGAAGTAGCATATAGTGAAAACACTAATAGATAATATTTTTTTGCTTTAAATAGTCATGCATAGTGGAAAGAACTTAGGAGACAAGAAATCATTTTATACTTATTATTTCTGATGATCATTGTTGGTTTACAAAGACGCTATTTTCCTCCGGTATCTTTTCCCTTTGGCTGAAAATTTTCCTTTAAGCAGTTCTTGTAAGTTAGGTCTGCCTCTGATGAATTCTCTTAGTTTTCCTCTATCTGAAGAAACCTTTATTTCACTGGATTTCCAGAGGAGTATTTTCTGTGGATGTAGAATTCTGGGTGGATCCCCCTTCAGCCTCAGCAGGATCATTTGGCCTCCATGTTTCTGAAGAGAAGGTTACGATTATTCACATTATTGTTCCCCTGTATGTAATCTTTCATACTTTTGGTTTCAAGACTTTTTTTTATCATTGTTTATCAGCAGTCTGATGTATGATGTGTTTAGGTGTAGTTTCCTTTGGAGTTTCTTGCTTACGGTTCACTGAGCTGCTTAAATTTGTACATTTATGTCACTAAATTTGGGGAATTTTCTGTTACTCTTTCATCAAATATTTTACTCCAATTTTTGTGTCTTTGCAGGGTGCCTGTTATATATTAGGCTTTTTTTTTTAAAGATTTATTTATTTGTTTGTTTGTTTGTTTGTTTATGATAGAGGGAGTGGGGGCAGAGACACAGGAGGAAGGAGAAGCAGGATCCATGCTGGGAGCCCGACATGGGACTCGATCCCGGGACTCCAGGATTGTGCCCTGGGCCAAAGGCAGGCGCTAAACCGCTGAGCTACCCAGGGATCCCTATATTAGGCTTTTTAACATTGTCTCACAGGTCCCTGAAGCTCTGTTCATTTTTTTTAAAGATTTAAGCAGGGGTACTGGGAGAGGGAGAAACAGGCTCCCCACTGAGCAGGGAGCCTAATGTGGGGCTTGACCCCAGGACCATGACCTGAACTGAACAGGTTCTTAATCGACTGAGGCACTTAGGTGTCCCAGCTCTGTTCATTTTTATTCAATTTTTTTCTCTTTATTCTTTTTTTTTTTTTAAGATTTTATTTATTTATTCATGAGAGAGAGAGAGAGAGGCAGAGAAGCAGGCTCCATGCAGGGAGCCCGACGTGGGACTCGATCCCAGGTCTCCAGGATCATACCCTGGGCCGCCGAAGGCGGAGCTAAGCTGCTGGGCCAACGGGGCCGCCCTTCTTTATTCTTCATATTAGATCATTTATATTAAACTATCTTCAAGGTCACTCTTCATTTTCACTTGTTTTAGTTCCTCTTTAAGTCTATCTAGTGAGTATTTTATTAATTAGTGTGTTTTTTTCAGTTGTAAAATTTTCATTTTGCTTTTTAAATACTTTCTACTGACATAACTGTCCTCATTATTTCATGTTATTCTTTGACCTCTTGGAGCATCATTAAAATAGCTGCTTGGGGTACCTGAGTTGCCCAGTTGGTTAAGCATCTGACTCTTGGTTTCAGCTCAGGTCATGGTCTCAGGGTCGTGAGATTGAAGCCTGCATCAGGCTCCACACTCACTTTGGAGTCTGTCCTTTTCCCTGTCCCTCGAGGTATCACTCCACCCTGTCCTCACTCACTTTCTGTCTCTCAAATAAATAAAATTTTTTAAAAATAGCTGCTCTAAGGTCCTTTATGATCATTCCAGCTTATGGGTCATCTCAGTTAAATCTGTTGACTCTCTTTTCCACTGAGAATGGATACATTTTCCTGGTTCTTTATATCAGGTAATTTTGGATCTTAGAAATTGTTAATATTATCTTGTGTAGATTCTGAGCTCTAATATAATTCTCAGGAATTACTGCTTTAGCAAGAGGTCAGCCCAGTTAGATTTGGACACTGGACTCTGTCTTTCCATCTTGATTTACATCTCAGTTCAGGACTCAAGCCTTTCTTCACTGTTACCAGTCAGTCCTGCACATGCATATTTCAGGAGACAGTTTTATCTTGTGTGATACCAAACACAGAATTAGAGGGCCTCTTGTCTGGCTCTCCCTCTTTCAGGATTCCCACTACAGCCTTTGGTCTGCCTAGGCTCCCTTCCAGGTTTCTCTGGGCACAATACAGCAGGGTTCCAGTTGAATCTTAGTCACTTTGCCTACCATACCCCTCAGCAGCCATGGTTATCCTCATGGGAAAAACTGGAAAAAGAGAGAAAACCACAAACTCATCCTAATGGCAGTATCTCTCCCACCTTTGAGCTCCCTGCACATAGCAGTCTGCCATCTTGTATTCACTTTTGGTGGTCTCGGGTGGTTGTATTTGGTATTTTATTCAGAGTATTAGTTATCAGCAGGAAGATGGGCTGTAGGATGCTTACACTACTATGTAAGAGGACGAACTCTGTTATTTTTGAAAAGCTGGTTCTCTTCCAGCTCCATCGTCCCCTGTCTGATTAAGAACATGTCATACACTGTTAACACTTCTGTTTTTTAATTTGTTTCTTCTATCTAGAACTTCATTACCTCTTCTACTTAAATTTGAATGCATTTTTCAAAGCCCAAGAAAAAGTCCATCTCACTTTATGAAAACTAACCCACTGCCCCTTGTTGCCTCCCTCCCTATTTCTGTGAGCCTGGGGCACTTTACTCATACTGGAGTGTTACATTTATGTTTCAACCTATGCTTCACAATTATTTCCTCAAGTATTTATCAATTACCTATCATATGCCAATTTTGCTTGCTTATTATTTTAACTATAAACAATGAAAGCTTAAAAAACAAAGCAACTTTGGGATCCCTGGGTGGCTCAGCAGTTTGGTGCCTGCCTTCAGCCCAGGGCATGATCCTGGAGACCCAGGATCGAGTCCTGCATCAGGCTCCTGGCATGGAGCCTGCTTCTCCCTCTGCCTGCGTCTCTGCCTCTCTCTCTCTCTCTCTCTCTCTGTCTGTCTTTCATGAATAAATAAAGTCTTTACAAAACACAAACAAAAAAAAAAGGAAAGCAACTTTTGGGAGGGAGGGGGCCCTTGTGTGTTGGGTAGGGAGCTAGGAATACAGGCAGGTAGATGACTTGCGAGGCTTGTATTTTGGGAATAACAACAACAAACAAAAGAGAGATGTATGGAACATGTCTGTCTGGCCACAGTGTTTCTAAGAAAATGGGAATTAGTCACTGGATGAACAAAAACTTGGTTGATATTGATCACGAATGGATTTTTATGTTAAGTTCCTTGTCAGTGTTATTGACATCAAAATAATGAAAATGAAATCACTAGAACAGTTAGATCTGTAAATTATAATACAAATAAAAATAATTTTATAGCAGTACAGCCTTATCTTTTCATATTCCCAGTGATCATAACCTGTTTGCTGCTTTACATTTTTCACCTTTGGGGTAGGACCTTAGATTGGAGATAGGAAAAGAGAAATGGATTCTGCCCCAACATAGGGTATGTCAGCCATTCATTAAAAGAGAACATTGTTTATTTAAATGCTTTATTTTGGGGGAGGTATGAGCAATAAATGATATTTGGAAAATATCTTTTAAAAAGTTGGTTAATTAAAAATGGATATTAAGTCTGATCCCTAAAAAAAATAAATAAATCTGATACCTAGAGTATACATTTATAGTCTAAAAAATGAGCAAAGAATTTTTTAAAATAATTTATTTTTAGAGAGAGAGTATGTCAGCAAGCAGGTGGGAGAGGGAGTGGAGAGAGAGAATCTCCAGCAGGTTCCCTGCTCAATGTGGAGCCTGGCACAGGGCTTAGTCTCACAACCCTGAGATCACGACCTTCGCTAAAATCAAGAGCTGGATACATAACTGATTGAGCCACCCAGGTACCCCCCCAAAATGAGCAAAAATTTAATGACTGTACAATTTCTGTATGTAATGCCATCGAGGAGCTTCCTATATGTCCAAGATTTCTTTCATGAGTCTTTGGCATTAACTCATTTTTCTTTGTTTTGTGCAGATGTTTCTTTCTCAGCAAAATAGAGGAGAAACTTACTCTTCCTCTAGGTGATCATAGTTTGTCCATGGATGAAGAGAGAGATTCTAGTGATAAGATGGAAGTGCAGGAACAGGGAGAAGAGGTCTCTTCTCTGATTAAGAACTGTATGTTCTCCATGAAAATGAAGATGGTAGAAAGTGCAAGAAAGCAGGTAGGTTTGTGGTCTTCTATTGTAGTACAGAATTTTCTTAAATTAGCTGTTTTTTAGACTTAGCTTTTCCTTAAAATCTGAAGCTTGAATGTAATTGAGTAGTATTTTTTTCTCTTTAGTAAACTTGAAGAAACACTTAAAATCATCCAGAATACTTTAAAGTTTATTATACATTAATTAATCTTTAGGAAATGATTATTTTCTGTTATTAAAAAAAGAAAATAAATCCGGTATCAGATTTGATCTTGTTTAAAAAAATCAGTGATTTCCAGTTAGTTGAGAATCATATTTAGGTTTATTTTGTGGAAATCTGTCATATGATAATAATATCCTTTCTTAATATAAGTATGCTTTGCTTATATGTTACATATAAATATATTAAATCTGACTTTTCATGTAATTAAATCACATTTGAATATACTAGGGGAGCTTGCTCATTTAATGACCTGATATTAATAGATTGCTATTATAAACCAAAGAATGTATTCCAGTAGAAATAACTAACATTTCTGTTCATAAGTGCTCATTTATAGGTTCTTCTTTGAGATGGGTTTTGTATCAGTTAGGGGTTTTTATATTTCAAATAACAGAAAATTCATCCCAGAGCAGCCTAAATGAATAAAATAAATTTATTCGTTCCCATGAATAAAGAAGTTTAGAAGATCTGCCTTTAAAATACTCTGAACTATTATCATCAAGGGCTTGCTTTCTGTCCTTCAGTTCTCTCTTCTGCCATATGGTTTTGTTCTCAGATTCTTACATATTGGTAAGATAATCTCTGGCAGCTTATCCTTTGTATTTGGAAATGGCTGTAGATGTTTCATATCTTTCTTCCTCTACACTACATCTTCTCTTTTTTTTTAATTTTTATTTATTTATGATAGAGAGAGAGAGAGAGAGAGGCAGAGACATAGGCAGAGGGAGAAGCAGGCTCCATGCACCGGGAGCCCGACGTGGGATTCGATCCCGGGTCTCCAGGATTGCGCCCTGGGCCAAAGGCAGGCGCTAAACCACTGCGCCACCCAGGGATCCCTTTTTTTTTACACTGCATCTTCTTAGAATTAAAGACAGTTTTTCTCTATTTCTTGCAGAAAAAAAGAATCCTCTTCATTTGCTCTGATTGCAGCTGGGGCCATCTTCAAGGCACACACTTCTTAGGAAGTTAGGGTACTTGGGCCAGATAAAGAGACAATGCATGCTACCTACTGCTATTCAAACTTCTCCAAAGTGAGGGGGAGGGTCCTGATGAGAGGGAAAGGAAATGAGTTGCAAGTATATTATTTAGAAATATGTAAGAATCACTAGGATCACTAAAAACCTTTCATATGGCACATTGGCTTTTCTTAGGAATTTTTCAATAATAAGTAAGGGCTAAACAGAGTTAGCTTGATAGGAGTAGTACTACTAGAGGTGAACAGAAAAAAAATAGTTCCAGTCTGAAGATTACATAACCCCTTCAGTGCATTCCAGTTTACCAGCCTGTATTTTTCAAAAGAGCAGAATTGAAATTTGAATTTTGCCTCTTCATTACCAAGCACAACATTACATGGTGGAGATACTGTGTTGAATAAAATACAGACCGTAGACAAACAATTACAGTATGATAATACTAAAGGACGGTCACATGGGAAGGACACCTGACTTAGCCTTGTGGGAACAGAGAAAGCTTCCTGGAGTAGTTGGGAACTGAAAGGTGAAATAGGGTGGTGAGAATAACATAAAAGACCCAGGAATGACCCTGAGCATTTAGTTTCCTGAGTGGAGCTACCATTGAACCCCAGCTTCTATATTAGTAGTCCAGATAATTAATAAGGACAGCCAGTCTGGAGGTAAGTGGACAGGTTCAAGAAGAAGGAGGTGTGGGTGAGACACTATGATTGGTTCTGTTTGGGAGGGAAAAGTAGGATCCTTGGGGTTCTGCCTGTGTAGCTGGGTGGATGGGAATGCAGGGAAAGGAGCAGTTTGTGGGGCAGATGGTGCAATCAGTTTAGGACATAGTGAATATGGGAAGCTGTTAAGCAAGTTGTGTTTTTGTTAGATAATTTGTACACAAGAAATCTAAAGTTCTGGAGAAAAATATCTGTGCTTGCGATAGAGGTCCGAATGCAATCGGCTTGTGGACTATCACTGAAGTCACAGGAGTAGATGAGGTGACTGAGACCAGTTGCTAAAATTGGCCTACAGCTATAGGAGGAGCAAAGGGAGAGATGCCTACAAAGGAGCTGAAATCAAATGGTGACATTACAGGATGGCCAAGAAGCTGAGCCCACAGAATTTAGATTACAATTCGATGTCAGCCAATTCAGAAGCACAATTATAAAGCAACTGGTGGCTCTGGAAAAAAGCATAAAGGTTTCAAGAGACTTCATGAAGGCAGAAATTAGATCTAATCAGGCTGAAATTAAAAATCAATTAATGAGGGCAGCCTGGGTGGCTCAGCGATTTAGCGCCACCTTCTGCCCAGTGCGTGATCCTGGGGACCTGGGGTCAAGTCCCACGTCCGGCTCCCTGCATGGAGCCTGCTTCTCCCTC
>JAEUCK010006244.1:0-41371 GCA_017311455.1 Otocyon megalotis megalotis
TTAGGTTTACGGTACAGTTTACGATTAGGTTATGTTTAGAGTTTCGGTACATGTTAGGGATAGGGTTAGAGTCAGGGTTACGGTACAGGTTAGGATTAGGGTTACGGTTAGGGTTACGGTACAGATTAGGTTTAGTTTTAGGGTTAGGGTTAGCGTTAGGTTTGCGGTACATTTTAGGGTTCGGGTTAGGCTTACGGTTACCATACAGGTTAGGGTTAGGGTTAGGGTTAGGGTTGCGGTACAGCTTAGGGTTAGGGTTAAGGTTAGGGTTACGGTACAGGTTAGCCTTAGGGTTAGGCTTAGGGTTAGATTTACGGTACAAGTTAGGTTTACGGTTAGGTTTAGGTTAGGGTTACGGTGTAGGTTAGCGTTAGGGTTAGGGTTAGGTTTAGGTTTAGGGTTACGGTTAGGTTTAGTGTAAGGGTTAGCGTTACGGTTAGGGATACGGTACAGGTTAGGGTTAGGTTTAGGTTTAGGGTTAGGGTTACGGTACACGTTAATGTTAGGGTTAGGGTTAGGGTTAGGTGTAGGGTTTGGTTTACGGTACCGGGTTATGATTACGTACATGTTAGGGTTACAGTTAGGGTTACGGTGCAGAAAACGGTTATTTTTAGGGTTAGGTTTAGGTTGACAGTATAGGTTAGGTTTAGGGTTAGTGGTAGAGTTACGGTACAGTTTATGGTTAGGGTTAAGTTTAGGGTTTGAATTACGATACAGGTTAGGGTTAGGGTTAGGTTTAGGGTTTCGGTACAAGTTAAGGTTAGGTTAAGGATTAGGGTTACAGCACAGGTTAGGTTTAGGGTTAGGGTTAGTGTTAGGATAACAGTACAGGTTAGGTTTAGGGTGTTAGTGTTTTGGTACAGGTAAGGTTTGCGGTTAGGGTTAGGGTTAAGGTTAGTGTTAGGTTTAGGGTTAGGTTTGCCATAGTGGTTAGGGTTAGGGTTAGGGTACAGGTGTGGTTTAGAGTCAGGTTTATGGTTAGGGTTACGGTACATGATAGGGTTAGGGTTAGGGTTCGAGTTACGGAACAGGGTAGGGTTAGGCTTAGGGTTAGGGTTACGGTTCCTGTAAGGGTTAGGGTTAGGGTTAGCGTAAGGTTTAGGGTTACGGTACAGTTTAGCCTTATGATTAGGGTTAGGGTAAGGGTTAGGTTTAGTGTTACATTAGTGGTTAGGGTGAGGGTTAGTGTTGGTTTTAGGGTTATGCTTAGGGTTACAGTACAGGTGAGGGTTACAGTAAGGGTTAGGTTTAGGGTTAGGGTTAGGGTAAGGTTAGGGTTAGGGTTAGGGTTACGGTACAGTTTAGGGTTAGGGGTAGGTTTAGGGTTAAGGTTAGGATTAGGGTTAGGGTTAGGTTTACTGTTAGGTTTATGGTCCAGGTTAGGGTTAGGGTTAGGATTAGGGTTATCGTAGAGGTTAGGGTTAGGGTTAGGTTTAGGGTTAGGGTTACGGTACAGGTTAGGGTTAGTGTTAGTGTTAGTGTTAGGGTTATGGTTACAATACAGGTTATGATTAGGTTTAGGGTTAGGTTTAGTGTTAGGGTTATGGAATAGGTTTGCGTTACGGTTAGGGTTAGGGTTAGGTTTATTGTTACATTATAGGTTGGGGTTAGGTTTAGTGTTAGGGTTAGGGGTAGTTTTACGGTACAGGTTAGGGTTAGGTTTAGGGTTAGATTTAGGTAAGGTACAAGTTAGTTTTAGGGTTAGGGCTAGGGTTAGGGTTAGGGTTAGGTTAAGGTTTACGGTACAGTTTAGGGTTAGGTTTAGGGGTAGGGTTAGGGTTATGGTACAGGTTAGGTATAGGGTTTGGGTTAGCGTTATGGTACCGGTAGGATTATGGTTAGGTTTAGGCTTAGGGTTACCATACAGTTTAGGGTTAGGTTTAGGGTGAGGGTTAGAGTTAGGGTTAGGGTTATGGTACAGGTTATGATTAGGGTTAGGATTAGGGTGACGCTTAGGGTTGCTGTACAGGTTAGGTTTAGAGTAGGGTTATGGTACAGGTTATGATTAGGGTTAGGATTAGGGTTACGGTTAGGGTTTGGTTTGCGGTTAGGGTTAGGGTTAGGGTTAGTGTTAGGGTTAGGGTTAGGGTTTGGTTTGCGGTACAGATTAGGGTTAGGGTTAGGGTTACGGTACAGGTTAGACTTAGGGTTAGGGTTAGGGTTAGTTTTATGGTACAAGTTAGGGTTACGGTCAGGTTTAGGGTTAGGGTTAGGGTTACGGGGTTACGGTACAGTTTATGGTTAAGTTTAGGGTTAGGGTTAGGAATAGGTTCATGGTACTGCAAGGATTAGGTTTAGGGTTGGGTTTAGAGTTACGGTTAGAGTTACGGTGCGGGTTAGTTTTAGTGTTAGGGTTAGGTTTTAGGATAGGGTTCGGGATAGGGTTAAGGTAAAGGTTTGTGTTAGGGTTAGGGTTAAGGTTATGGTAGGGATAGGGTTAGTGTTAGGGTTACTGTAGAGATTAGGGTTAGGGATAGGGTTAGCTTTAAGGTTGCGGTACAGGTTAGGGTTAGGGTTAGGTTTAGGGTTACCGTCCAGGTTAGGGTTAGAGTTAGGGTTACGGTTGCGGTACAGTTTAGGGTTAAGTTTAGGTTTACGGTACAGGTTAGCATTCGGGTTAGGGTTAGGGTTAGGATTACGGTAGAGTTTAGGTTTAGGTTTAGGGTTACCTTTATGGTTACGGTACAGGTTATGGATAGGATTAGGTTTAGGGTTAGGATTAGGGTTAGGGTTAAGCTACAGGTTAGGGTTAGGGTTACAGTTAGGGTTACGGTACATGTTAGGGATAGGGTAAGGCTTAGGGTTACGGTACAGGTTAGGGTTCGCCTTAGGGTTAGGGTTACGGTACAAGTTAGGGTTACGGTTAGGGTTAGGGTTAGGGTTATGGTGTAGCCTAGCATTAGGGTTATGTTTAGGGTTAGGTTTAGGGTACGGTACAGGGTAGGGTTAAGGTTAGGTTTAGGGTTAGGTTTAGGGTTTGGGTTACGGTACAAGTTAGGGTTACAGTTAGGTTTAGCGTTAGTGTTACGGCATAGGTTAGCGTTAGATTTAGGATTAGGTTTAGGGTTACGTTACAGGTTAGGATTACGGTTAGGGTTAGGGTTAGGGTTACGGTACAGTTCAGTTTTAGGTTTAGGTTTAGGATTACGGTACAGGTTAGGGTTAGGTTTAGGGTTAGAGTTAGGGGTATGGTTAGGCTAAGGGTTAGGGTTATGGTACCAGTTAGGTTTAGGTTTAGGTTTAGGATTACGGTTACCGTACAGGTTAGGGTTAGGCTTAGGGTTAGGTTTAGGGTTACAGTACAGGTTAGGGTTAGGGTTTGGGTTAGGTTTGGGGTTACAGTACAGGTTAGGTTTAGGGTTAGGGTTAGTGTTATATTACAGGTAAGTTTTATGGTTAGGGTTAGTGTTAGGGTTAGGGTTGCCATACAGTTGTGTGTTAGGGTTATGGGTTGGGTTAGTGTTAGGGTTAGGGTTATGGTACAGTTTAGGGTTAGGGTAAGTGTTAGGGTTAGGTTTAGGTTTGCCATAGAGTTTAGGGTTAGGGTTCATGTTAGGGTACAGGATAGGTTTAGAGTTAGGTTTAGGGTTAGGTTTACGGTACAGGTTAGGGTTAGTGTTAGTGTAACGGTGTAGGGTAGGGTTTGGGTTAGTGTAAGGTTTACGGTACATGTTAGGGTTATGTTTATGGTTAGTGTTAGGTTTAGGGTTACGGTACAGGTTAGGGCTAGGGTTAGGGTTAGGGGTAGGGTGAGGGTTACGGTACAGGGTAGGTTTAGTGTTAGGGTTGGTTTTAGAGTTACGATTAGGGTTACGGTACAGGTTAGGATTATTGTTAGGCTTAAGGTTAGGGTTAGGGTTAAGGTTAAGGTTAGGGATAGGGATAGGTTTAGGTTTAGTGTTAGGTTATGGTCCAGGTTACTGTTACTCTTTGGATTAAGGTTACCGTACAAGTTAGGGTTGGGGTTAGGTTTAGGGTTATGGTTAGGTTTAGGGTGCGGTACAGGTTAGGTTTTGGTTTAGGTTTAGGGTTAGGGTTTCAGTACAGGTTAGGGTTAGGGTTAGTGTTAGGTTTAAAGTACAGGTTAGGGTTAGGGTTAGGGTTACGGTACAGTTTAGGTTTAGCGTTAGGGCATTGTTACGGTACAGGTAAGGGTTAGGGTTATGGATATGATTGCGGTACAGTTGTGGGCTAGGGTTACGGATAGGGTTAGGGTTAGGGTTAAGGTTACGGTTCAGGGTAGGGTTAGGGTTAGGGTTAGGGTTAATGTTACGGTACAAGTTAGGGTTAGTGTTAGTGTTAGGGTTAAGGTTACGGTACAGGTTAGGTTTAGGGTTAAGTTTAGGGTTACAGTTAGGGTTACGGTACAGGTTAGGGTTTCGTTTAGGGGTATGGTTATGGTACAGGTAAGGGTTAGGTTTAGCGTTAGCGTTAGGTTTGCGTTACGGTACAGTTTAGGGTTAGTTTATTGTTAGGTTTAGGGTTAGGGTTAGGGTTACAGTAGTGCTTAGGGTTAGGCTTATGTTTGTGTTTAGGGTTAAGGTTATGGTTACGGTACAGATTACGGTTATGGTTAGGGTTCGGGTTAGTGTTAGGGTTAAGGTTAGGGTTAGGTTTAGGGTTACAGTACAGGTTAGGGTTAGTTTTAAGGTTAGGGTTAGGGTTACGGTACAGGTTAGGTTTAGAGTTAGGCTTAGTGTTACGGTACAGGTAAGGGTTACGGTTTGGGAAAGGGTTAGGGTTAGAGTTACGGTATAGATTAGGGTTAGATTAGGGTTAGGGTTCCGGTATAGGTTAGGGTTAGAGTTAGGGATAGGTTTAGGGTTACGGTATAGGTTAGGGTTAGGGTTAGGGTTAGGGTTAAGGTGCAGGTTAATGTTATGGTTAAGGTTAGGTTTAGTGTAGGGTTAGTGTTAAGGGACCGGTAAGGGTTACTGGTAGGGTTAGGGTTAGGGTAAGGGTTACGGTACAGGTTAGTGTGAGGGTTAGGTTTAGGGTTACGGTATAGGTTAGGGTTAGGGTTAGGGGTAGGTTTAGGGTGAGGGTTATGGTACAGGTTGGGTTTAGGTTTAGGGTTAGCGTTAGGGTTAATGTACAGGTTAGGTTTAGGGTTAGGGTTAGGGTTAGGCTTAGGGTTAGTGTTAATGTACAGGTTAATCTTAGGATTAGTGTTAGGGTTAGGGTTAGGTTTGCCATAGAGGTTAGAGTGAGGGTTAGTGTTAGGGTTCAGTTTAGGTTTAGAGGTATGGTTAGGGTTAGGGTTACGGTACAGGTTAGGGTTAGGGTTAGGATTACGATACAGTGTAGGGTTAGGGTTAGGGTTACGGTACAAGTTAGCGTTAGGCTTAGTGTTAGGTTTAGGGTTATGGTACAGGTTAGGGTAACGGTTAGGGACAGGGTTAGGTTTCGGGTTAATGTCAGGGTAACGGTACAGTTTAGGTAGTGTTAGCGGTAGGGTTACGGTTCCAGTAAGGGTTAGGGTTAGGGTTATCGTTAGGTTTAGTGTTACGGTACAGTTTAGGGTTCAGTTTAGGTTTACGGTTAGGATTACGGTACAGATTAGGGTTACGGTTAGTTTTAGGTTTAGGTTTAGGTTTAGGTTTAAGGTTAGGTTTAGGGTAAGGGTTAGGGTTAGGGTTACGGTACAGGTTAGGGTAGTGTTAGGGTTAAGTTTAGGGATTGGGATAGGGTTACGTTTAGTGTTAGGTTTACAGTCGAGCTTAGGGTTAGGGTAAGGATTAGGGTTACTGTACAGGTAACGGTTAGGGTTAGGGTTAGGGTTAGGTTAGGGTTAGGGTTGCAGTACAGTTTAGGTTTAGGTTTAGGGTTATGGTTATGATACAGGGTAGGGTTAGGGTTAGGTTTAGGGTTACGATAAAAGTTAGGGTTAGGTTTCGTGTAAGGGTTAGGGTTATGGCACAGTTAGTGTTAGGGTTAGGGTTAGGGTTAGGTTTACAGTATAGGTTAGGGTTAGGGTTTGTGGTAGGGTTCCGGTACAGGTTAGGGTTAGGGGTAGGGTTACGGTACATGTTAGGATTAGGGTTAGGGTTGGGGTTTCGGTAGAGGTTAGGGTTAGGGTTAGCGTTTGGGTTACAGTACAGGTTAGGGTTAGGGTTAGGGTTACGCTACAGGTTAGGGTTAGGGTTAGGGTTAAGTATGGTACTTGTTAGGGATAGGGTAAGGCTTAGGGTTACGGTACAGGTTAGGGTTCGCCTTAAGGTTAGGGTTACGGTACAACTTAGGGTTACGGTTAGGATTAGGGTTAGGGTTACGGTGTAGGCTGGCATTAGGGTTAGGATTAGGGTTAAGTTTAGGGTACGGTACAGGGTAGGGTTATGGTTAGGTTTAGGGTTAGGGTTAGGGTTACGGTACAAGTTAGGGTTACGGTTAGGTTTAGCGTTAGGGTTATGGTATAGGTTAGCGTTAGGTTTAGGATTAGTTTTAGGGTTACGTTACAGTTGAGTGTTACGGTTAGGGTTATGGTTAGGTTTAGGGTTAGGGTTAATATTACGGTACAGTTTAATTTTAGGTTTAGGGTTAGGTTTCGATACAGGTTAGGGTTAGGTTTAGGGTTAGGGTTAGGGGTATGGTTAGGGTAAGGGTTAGGGTTATGGTACCAGTTAGGTTTAGGTTTAGGTTTAGGATTAGGGTTACCGTACAGGTTAGGGTTAGGGTTAGGGTAAGGGTAAGGATTACCGTACAGGTTACGCTCAGGATTAGGGTTAGGGTTAGGGTTAGGTTTGTGGTAGAGATTAATGTTAGTGTTAGGGTTAGTGGAAGTGTTAGGATTATGGTACCAGTTAGGTTTAGGGTTAGGTTTAGGATTAGGTTTACCGTACAGTTTAGGGTTATGGTTAGTGTTAGGGTTAGGTTTCGGATTACCATACAGGTTAGGGTCAGGTTTAGGGTTAGGGTTAGGGTTAGGTTTGCGGTACAGGTTAGCGTTAGGGTTCGGGTTAGGGTTGCATTAAAATTAGGGTTATGGTTAGGGTTACGAAACAGGTTAGAATTCGGGTTAGGGTTACGGTTAGGTTTACGGTCAGGATAGGTTTAGGGTTAGGGTTAGGGTTAGGGTTAGGGTTAGGGTTGCGGTACAGTTTAGGGTTAGGGTTAGGGTTACGGTACAGGTTATGATTAGGTTTAGGCTTAGGGTTAGTGTTACGGTACAGGTTACAGTTAGGATTAGGGTTAGGATTAGGGTTAGGGTTGCGGTACAGATTATGGTTACGTTTAGGTTTAGGGTTAGGTTTACGGTACAGGTTAGGGTTACGGTTAGGGTTAGGGTTATAGTTAGGGATAGGATTACGGAACAAGTTAGGTTTACGGTTAGTTTTAGGGTTAGGGTTACGGTATAGGTTAGCGTTAGTGTTAGGTTTAGGATTAGGTGTATGGTTACGGTACAGTATAGAGTTAGGGTTAGTGTTAGGATTACGTTTAGGGTTACGGTTAGGTTTACAGTACAGGTTAGGGTTAGGGTTAGTGGTAGGGTTACAGTACAGTTTAGGGTTAGGTTTAGAGTTAGTGTTAAGGTACAGGTTAGGGTTAGGGTTAGGGATAGGGTTAGTGTTAAGGTACAGGTTAGGTTTAGGGTTAGTGTTAGGGTAAGGGTTACGGTACACGTTTGTGTTAGGGTTAGGGTTAGGGTTTTCGTTAGGTTTAGGGTTATGGTCCAGGTTAGTGTTAGGGTTAGGGGTAGGGTTACGGTACAGGTTAGGGTTAGGTTTAGAGTTAGGTTTACGGTACAGTTTAGGTTTAGGTTTAGGGTTAGGGTTAGGGTTAGGGTTAGGGTTTGGTTAGGTTTACGTTTAGGGTTAGGTTTACGGTACTGGTTAGTGTTAGGGCTAGGGTTAGGTTAGGGTTAGGGTTAGGGTTAGGGTACAGGTTACAGTTAGGATTAGGGTTACATTTAGTGTTAGGAATAGGATTACGGAACAAGTTAGGGTTACGGTTTGGTTTAGGTTTAGGGTTACGGTATAGGTTAGCGTTAGGGTTAGGGTTAGGTTTATGGTTACAGTACAGGTTAGGGTTAATGTTAGTGTTAGAGTTAGGTTTAGGGTTAGGGTTAGGTTTACATTATAGGTTAGGGTTCGGGTTATTGTAGGGTTACATTACAGGTTAGGGTTAGGTTTAGGGTTAGGGTTACGGTACGGGTTAGGGTTAGGATTGGGCTTAGGGTTTCGGTACAAATTAGGGTTAGTGTTAGGGTTAGGGTTACGGTACATGTTAGGGTTAGAGTTAGGGTTATGGTAAAGGTTAGGTTTAGGGTTAGTGTTAGTGTTACGGTACAGGTAAGGGTTATGATTAGGGTTAGGGTTAGGGTTAGGTTTGCCCTAGAGGTGTGTGTTAGGTTTCCTGGTAGATTTGGGCTAGGGTTAGGGTAACGGTACAGGTTCTGGTTAGGGTTAGGGTTAGGGTTAGGGATAGGATTACAGAACAAGTTAGGTTTACGGTTAGGTTTAGGGTTAGTGTTATGGTATAAGTTAGCATTACAGTAGGGTGAGGGTTAGGTTTATGGTTACGGTACAGGTTAGGGTTACGGTATGGTTAGGGTTAGGGATACGGTACAGGTCAGGGTTAGGGTGAGGGTTAGGGTTACGGTACAGGGTTGGGTTAGGGTTAGGGTTAGGGTAGGTTTACAAAACAAGTTAGGGTTAAGCTTAGTGTTAGGGTTATGGTTACTCTACAGGTTAGTGTTACGATTAGATTTAGGGTTAGGTTTACAATACAGGTTAGGGTTAGGGTTACTGGTACTGTTACAGTACAGGTTACAGCTAGGGTTAGGGTTAGCGTTAGGGTTACGGTACAGGTTACGGTTATGGTTAGGGTTAGGGTAATGTTAGGGTTAAGGTTAGGGTTAGGGTTAGGGTTAGGGTTACGGTACAGGTTAGGGTTAGGTAAGGTTAGGGTAGGGTTACGGTACAGTTTAAGTATAAAGTTAGGGTTAGTGTTACAGTACAGGTAAGGGTTACGGTTAGGGATAGGGTTAGGGTTAGGGTTACGGTATAGATTAGGGTTAGAGTTGGGGTTAGGGTTACGGCATAGGTTAGGGTTAGAGTTATGGATAGGGTTAGTGTTACGGTTTAGGTTAGGGTTAGGTTTAGGGTTAGGGTTAGGGTTAGGGTGAAGGTTACCATACAGTTTGGGTTTAGATTTATGGTTAGGGTTAGGGTTAAGGTAAAGGTTAGGTTAAGGGTTAGGTTTAGGGTTAGGCTTAGGGTTAGTGTTAATGTACAGGTTATTTTAGGTTAGTGTTAGGGTTAGGGTTAGGTTTGCCATAGAGGTTAGGGTGAGGGTTAGTGTTAGTGTACAGGTTAGGTTTAGAGGTAGGGATAGGGTTAGGGTTACGGTACAGGTTATGGTTAGTGATAGGGTTAGGGTTACAATACAGGGTAGGGTTAGGTTTAGGGTTACGGTACAAGTTAACGTTAGGCTTAGTGTTAGTGTTAGGGTTACGGTACAGGTTAGGGTTACAGTTAGGGTCAGGGTTAGGGTTAGGGTTAAGGTTAGGGTAACAGTAGAGGTTAGGTTTAGTGTTAGCGGTAGGGTTACGGTTCCAGTAAGGGTTAGGGTTAAGGTTATCTTTAGGTTTAGGGTTACGTTACAGTTTAGGGTTCAGTTTAGGTTTACGGTTAGGGTTACGGTACAGGTTAGGGTTACGGTTAGGTTTAGGGTTATGTTTAGGGTTAGGGTTAATGTTAGGGTTAGGTTAGGGTTAGGGTTACGGTGGGGTTATGGTTAAGGTTAGGGATTTGGATAGGGTTAGGTTTAGTGTTAGGTTAATGGTCAAGCTTAGGGTTAGGGTAAGGATTAGGGCTACCGTACAGGTAAGGGTTAGGGTTAGGGTTAGGTTAGGGTTAGGGTTGCAGTACAGTTTAGGTTTAGGTTTAGGGTTAGGGTTATGGTACAGGGTAGGTTTAGGGTTAGGGTTAGGGTTACGATAGAAGTTAGGGTTAGGGTTAGTGTTAGGGTTAGGGTTACTTCCCAGGTTAGTGTTAGGGTTATGGTTAGGTTTAAGTTTACAGTACAAGTTAGGGTTATGGTTTGTGGTAGGGTTACGGTACAGGTTAGGGTTAGGGTTACGGTACATGTTAGGGTTAGGTTTTGGGTTATGTTTTCGGTACAGGTTAGGGTTAGGGTTAGGGTTAGGTTTAGGGTTACAGTACAGGTTAGGGTTAGGGTTTGGGTTAGGTTTAGGGTTACAGTACAGGTTAGGTTTAGGGTTAGGGTTAGTGTTATATTACAGGTAAGGTTTATGGTTAGGGTTAGGGTTAGGGTTGCCGTACAGTTGTGTGTTAGGGTTACCGGTAGGGTTAGTGTTAGGATTAGGGTTAGGTTTGCCATAGAGGTAAGGGTTAGGATTAGGGTTAGGGTACAGGATTGTTTAGAGTTAGGGTTAGGGTTAGGTTTATGGTACAGGTTAGGGTTAGGGTTAGGGTAACGGTGTAGGGTAGGGTTTGGGTAGGGTTAGGGTTAGGGTGAGGGTTACGGTACACGTTGGGTTTAGGGTTAGGGTTGGTTTTAGAGTTATGATTAGGTTTACGGGACAGGTTAGAATTAGAGTTATGGTTAAGGTTAGGGTTAGTGTTAAGGTTAGGGATAGGGATAGGGTTAGGTTTAGTGTTGGGTTTACGGTCCAGGTGAGTGTTACTGTTAGGATTAAGGTTACCATACAAGTTAGGGTTAGGGTTAGGTTTAGGGTTATGGTTAGGCTTAGCGTGCGGTACAGGTTAGGTTTATGTTTAGGTTTATGTTTAGGTTTAGGGTTTCAGTACAGGTTAGGGTTAGGGTTAGTGTTAGGGTTACAGTACATGTTAGGGTTAGGGTTACGGTACAGTGTAGGTTTAGCGTTACGGTTAGTTTTACGGAACAGGTAAGGGTTAGGGTTAATTTAGGGTACAGTTATGATTGCGGTAGAGTTGTGGGTTAGGGTACGGGTAGGGTTAGGGTTAGGGTTAAGGTTACGTTCAGGGTAGCGTTAGGGTTAGGTTTAGGGTTAGTGTTATGGTACAAGTTAGGGTTTGTGTTAGGATTAGTGTTAGGATTAGGGTTACGGTACAGGTTAGGGTAGGGTTAAGGTTAGGGTTACAGTTAGGGTTACGGTACAGGTTAGGGTTACGTTTATGGGTATGGTTATGGTAGAGGTAAGCGTTAGGTTTAGGGTTAGCGTTAGGTTTGGGTACGGTACAGTTTAGGGTTAAGTTTATTGTTAATTTAGGGTTATGGTTAGGGTTACGGTAGTGGATAGGGTAGTCTTATGGTTGTGTTTAGGTTTAAGGTTAGGGTACGGTACAGGTTACGGTTACGGTTATGGTTATGGTTAGGGTTAGGGTTAGTGTTAGAGTTAAGGTTAGGGTTAGGGTTAGGGTTACGGTACAGGTTAGGGTTAGGGTTAGGATTAAGGTTAGGGATAGGGAGAGGGTTAGGTTTAGTGTTAGGTTTACGGTCCAGGTTAGGGTGAGGTTTAGGATTAGGGTTACCGTACAGGTTAGGTTTAGGGTTAGGGTTAGGGTCAGGTTAGGGTTGCGGTACAGTTTAGGGTTATGGTTAGGGTTAAGGTTACGAACAGGGTAGGGTTAGGCTTAGGTTTAGGGTTAGGGTTACGGTACAAGTTAGGGTTAGGTTTAGCGTTAGCGTTAGGGTTACCGCACAGCTTAGTGTTAAGGTTATGGTTAGGGTTAGGTTTACAGTACAGGTTAGGGTTAGGGTTTGTGTTAGGGTTCCGATACAGGTTAGGGTTAGGCTTAGGGTTAGGGTTACGGTACAGGTTACGTTTAGGGTTAGGGTTAGGTTCTCGGTACAGGTTAGGGTTAGGGTTAAGGTTAGGGTTACAGTACAGGTTAAGGTAAGGGTTCGGGTTCGGGTTAGGGTTAGGTTTACCGTACAGGTTAGGTTAGGATTAGGCTTAGGTTTACGGTACAAGTAAGCGTTATGGTTATGGTTATGGTTAGGGTTAGGGTCAGGGTTGTCATACAGGTGTGTGTTAGGGTTACGGTTAGGTTTAGGGTTAGGGTTAGGGTTATGGTACAGGTTGGGTTGAGTGTTCGGGTTAGGGTTACAGTACAGGTTAGGTTTAGGGGTAGGATTAGGGTTTGGTTTATGGAAACGGTAGAGTTTAGGGTTAGGGTTAGGGTATCGGTACAGGTTAGGGTTAGGTTTAGGGTTAGGATTACGGTACACGTTAGGTTTAGTGTTTGGGTTAGTGTTATGGTACAGGTAAGGGGTACGGTTAGGGTTAGGCTTAGGGTTATGTTTGCCATGCAGGCGTGGTTTAGGTTTACGGGGAGGGTTAGTGTTAGGGTAGGGTTACGCACATTTTAGGTTGAGGGTTAAGGTTAGGGTTACAGTACAGTTTAGGATTAGTGTTAGGGTTAGGTTTAGCGTGAGGGGTACGGTACATGTTGTGTTTAGGTTTAGGGTAAGCGTTAGGGTTAGAGTTATGGTACAGGTTAGGTTTAGATTTAACGTTAGGGTTAGGGTTAGGTTTAGGGTTAGGGTTAGTGTTATGGTACAGGTTAGTGTTAGGGTTAGTGTTAGGGTTAGGGTTAGGTTTTCCATAGAGGTTACGGTTAGGTTTAGGGTTAGGGTACAGGTTAGGTTTAGTTTAGGTTTAGGGTTCGGTACAGGTTAGGGTTAGGGTTAGGGTTACGGTACAGGTTAGGGTTAGGGTTCGGGTTAGGGTTAGGTTTAGGTATAGGGTACAGGTTAGATTTAGGATTATAGTTAGGGTTTCTTTACAGGTTAGGGTTAAGGTAAGGGTTAGGGTTATGGTACAGGTACAGGTTAGGGTTAGGTTTCGGGTTAGGGTTAGGCTTAGGGTTACGGTACAGGTTAGTTTTAGGGTTACGGTTAGCGTTACGGTACAGGTTAGGGTTAGGGTTAGGGTTACAGTACAGGGTAGGGTTAGGGTTAGAGTTAAGGTTATGGTACAACTTAGTGTTAGGTTTAGGGTTAGTGTTAGGTTTAGATTTATGGTACAGGTTAGGTTTAGGGTTAGGGTTAGGGTGATGGTTACGGTACAGGTTAGGTTTAGGTTTAGGGGTTGGGTGACAGTTCAGGTAAGCGAAAGGCTTAGGGTTAGCGTTAGGGTAGGTTTACGGTACAGTTTAGGGTTAAGTTTAGGGTTAGGGTTAGGGTTAGGTTTGTGGTTACGGTAGTGGTGAGGGTTAGGGTTAGGGTTGGTTTTAGGGTTACGATTAGATTTACGTACAGGTTATTGTTAGGGTTAGGGTTAGGGTTAGGTTTGCAGACGTGTTAGGGTTAGGGTTAGCGCTAGGGTTAGTATTACCATACAGGTTATGGTGGGTGGTAGGGGTAGGGTTTGGTTTAGGGTTGCGGTACAGGTTAGGGTTAGGGTTAGGATTAGTGTTACGGTACAAGTAAACTTTATGGTTAGGATTAAGGTTAGGGTTAGGGTTAGTGTTAGGGTTGCCGTACAGGTGTGTGTTTGGGTTACGGTAGGTTTAGGGTTAGGGTTTTGGTTACGGTACATGTTAGGTTGAGAGTTAGGGTTAGGGTTACAGTACAGGTTAGGGTTAGGTTTAGGGTAGTGTTAGGTTTAGGGTTACCGCACAGGTTAGTGTTATGGTTAGGGTTAGCGTTAGCGTTAGGTTTAGGTTGACAGTACAGGTTAGGGTTAGGGTTTGTGGTAGGGTTACGGTACAGGTTAGGGTTAGTGTTAGGTTTAGGATTATGGTACAGGTTAGGGTTAGGGTTAGGGTTAAGTTCTCGGTACAGGTTAGGGTTAGGTTTATGGTTAGGGTTACGGTACAGGTTAGGATTAGGGTTCGGGTTACGGTTAGTGTTACGGTACAGGTTAGGTTTAGGGTTAGGGTTAGTGTTACGGTACAAGTAAGGGATAGGGTTAGGGTTAGGATTAGTGTTACATACAGGTAAGTGTTACGGTTAGGTGTAGGGTTAGGGTTAGGGTTAAGGTTACGTTTCAGGGTAGGGTTAGCGTTAGGTTTAGGGTGAGGGTTACGGTACAGGTTAGGGTTAGGGTTAGGGTTAGGGTTAGGATTATGTTTAGGGTACGGTACTGGTTAGGGTTACGGTTAGGAGTATGGTTACGGTACAGTTAAGGGTTACGTTAAGGGTTAGCATTAGGTTTGGGTTACGGTACAGTTTAGGGTTAAGTTTATGGTTAGATTTAGGGTTAGGTTTAGGGTTACAGTACAGGTTACTGTTACAGTTAGAGTTAGGGTTAGTGTTAGGGTTAAGCTTATGGTTAGGGTTAGGGTTATGGTACAGATTAGGGTTAGGGTTACGATTAAGGTTAGGGATAGTGATAGGGTTAGGTTTAGTGTTAGGTTTACGTACCAGGTTAGGGTTAGCGTTGGATTAGGGTTAACATACAGGTTAGGATTAGGGTTAGGGTTAGGTTAGGGTTGCAGTATAGTTTAGGATTATGGTTAGGGTTAGGGTAATGGTACAGAGTACGGTGAAGGTTAGTGTTAGTGTTAGGGTTACCCCACAGGTTAGTGTTAGGGTTAGGGTTAGGGTTAGGTTTACAGTACAGGTAAGGGTTAGGGTTTGTGGTAAGGTTACGGTACAGGTTAGGGTTAGGTTTAGGTTTAGTGTTATGTTACAGGTTAGGGTTAGGTTTAGGGATGGGTTTTGGTACAGGTTAGGTTTAGGGTTAGGGTTACGGTATAGGTTAGAATTAGGTTTAAGGTTAGGGTTAGGTTTAGGGTTACGGTACATGTTAGAGTTAGGGTTAGGTTTAGGGTCAGGGATAGGGTTAGGTTTACGGTACAGGTTAGGGTTGGGCTTAGGGTTAGGGTTGGGGTTACGGTACAGGTTAGGTTTAGGTTTATGGTTAGGGTTAGTGTTACGGTACAGGTAAGGGTTACGGTTAGGGTTAGGTTTAGGGTTAGGTTTGCTGTACAGGCGTGGGTTAGGGTTACGGGTAGGGTTAGGGTTAGGTTTAGGGTTACGGTACAAGTTAGGTTGAGGGTAGGGTTAGGGTTAGTGTTAGGTTTATGGTACAGGTTAGGTTTAGGGTTAAGTTTAGGGTTAGGGTTAGGGTTAGGGTTAGTGTTTTGTTATGGTACAGGTTAGGGTTATTATTAGGGTTAGTGTTAGGGTTAGCGTTAGGGTTACGGTACAGGTTAGGGTTAGGGTTAGGAATAGGGTCAGGGTTACCTTACAGGTTAGGTTTAGGGTTAGGGTTACGGTATAGGTTAGCATTAGGTTTAAGGTTAGGGTTAGTTTTACGGTTACGGTACATGTTAGAGTTAGGGTTTGGTTTAGGGTTAGGGATAGGGTTTGCTTTACAGTACAGGTTAGGGTTAGGTTTAGGTTAGGGTTAGGGTTACGGTACAGGTAAGGGTTACGATTAGGGTTAGGTTTAGTGTTAGGTTTGCCGTACAGGCGTGGGTTAGGGTTACGGGTAGGGTTAGGGTTAGGTTTAGGTTTACGGTACAAGTTAGGTTGAGGGTTAGGGTTAGTGTTTGGTTTATGGTACAGGTTAGGTTTAGGGTTAAGTTTAGGGTTAGCGTTAGGGTTAGGGTTAGGGTTAGTGTTATGGTACAGGTTAGGTTTAGGTTTAGTGTTAGGGTTAGGGTTACAGTACAGGTTAGGGGTAGGGGTAGGGGTAGGGTAACATTTCAGGTAAGCGTGAGGCTTAGGGTTAGAGTTAGGTTCAGGTTTATGGTATAGTTTAGGGTTAAGTTTAGGGTTAGGGTTAGGGTTAGGTTTATGGTTACGGTATTGGTGAGGGTTAGGGTTCGGGTTGGTTTTAGGGTTACGGTACAGGTTAGGGTTTGTGTTAGGTTTAGGGTGCCTACAGGTTAGTGTCAGCGTTAGGGTTATAGTTTCCGTTACCATACAGGTGAGGGTTAGGGTTACGGTTAGGTTTAGGGTTGCGGTATAGGTTAGGAATAGGGTTAGTGTTACGGAACAGGTTAGAATTAGGGTTAGGTTAGGGTTAGGGTTACAAAACAATTTAGGGTTAGGGTTAGAATTAGGGTTAGGGTTACAGTACAGATTATGGTTAGGTGTAGGGTTACGGTTAGGGTTACGGTTCAGGGTAGGTTTAGGGTTGTGTAGGGTTTCAGTACAGGTTAGGGTTAGGTTTAGGGTTAGGGTTACGGTAGAGGTTAGCTTTAGCGTTAGCGTTAGTGTTACAGTACAGGTAAGGGTTACCGTTAGGGTTAGGGTTAGAGTTAGGGTTAGGGTTACATTTATGGTTGCGTTACAATTGTGGGTTTGGGTTACGGTAAGGGTTAGGGTTAGGGTTAGGGTTACGGTTCAGGGTAGGGTCAGGGTTAGGGTTAGGGTTAGTGTTACGGTAGAAGTTAGGGTTAGGGTTAGGGGTAGTGTTAGGATTAAGGTTACAGTACAAGTTAGGGTTGGGGTTCGGGTTCAGGTTAGGTTTAGGGTTATGGTACAGGTTAGTTTTAGTGTTAGGTTAAGTGTTACGGTACAAGTAAGCATTATGGTTAGAGTTAGTGTTAGGGTTAGTGTTAGGGTTGCTGTACAGATGTGTGTTAGGGTTACGGGTAGGGTTAGGGTTAGGGTTAGGTTTAGGGTTACGGCACAGGTTAGTGTTAGGGTTAGGGTTAGGGTTAGGTTTACAGTACAGGTTAGGTTTAGGTTTTGTGGTAGGGTTACGGTACAGGTTAGAGTTAGGTTTAGGGTTACGAAACAGGTTAGGGTTGGGTTAGTGATAGGGTTACGGTACAGGTTAGGGTTAGGGTTTTGGTTAGGGTTAGGGTTATGGTACAGGTAAAGTTTAGGATTAGGGTTAGTGTTACGGTACAGGTAATGGTTATGGTTAGGGTTAGTGTTAGGGTTAGGGTTAGTGTTGCCGTACAGGTGTGTGTTAAGGTTACGGGTAGGGTTAGGGTTAGGTTTAGGGTTAGTGTTATGGTACAGGTTAGGGTTAGGGTTAGAGTTAGGGTTAGGGTTTGTTTGCGATAGAGGTTAGGGTTTGGGTTACGGTTAGGGTTAGGGTACAGGATAGGTTTAGAATTAGGGTTAGGGTTAGGGTTACGGTAGCAGTTAGGGTTAGGGTTAGAGTTAGGGTTAGGTTATAGGGTAGGGTTAGGGTTAGCGTTAGGTTTATGGAACAAGTTACGGTTAGGTTTAGGGTTAGTGTTAGTTTTAGGGTTATGGTACAGGTTAGGGTTAGGGTTAGGGTTTGGGTGAGGGTAACGGTACAGGTTAGGTATAGGGTTAGGGTTGGTTTTAGGGTTACGATTAGGGTTACGGTACAGGTTAGGATTAGGATTCGGGTTAGGATTAGGGTTAGGGTTAAGGTTAGGAATAGGGATAGGGTTAGGTATAGTGTTAGGTTTACGGTCCAGGTTAGTTCTAGTGTTAGGATTAGGGTTACCGTATAAGTTAGGGTTAGGGTTAGGTTTAGGGTTAGGTTTATGTTTAGGGTTGCGGTACAGGTTAGGGTTAGGGTTACGGTACAGGTTAGTTACGGTTAGGGTTATGGTTAGGGTTATGGTACAGGTTAGGTTTAGGGTTAGGGTTACGCTATGGATTATGGTTAGGTGTAGGGTTAGGGTTAGGGTTACAGTACAGGTTATGATTAGCGTTACGGTACAGGTTAGGGTTAGGGTTAGTGTTACGGTACAGGTTAGGTTTAGGGATAGGGTTAGGGTTAGTTTTAGAGTTTCGGTACAGATTAGGGTTAGCTTTCGGTGTAGGGTTAGGGTTACGGTACAGTTTAGGGTTAGAGTTAGGTTTAGGGTTTCGTTACAGGTTAGGGTTAGGGTTAGTGTTAGGGTTATGGTACAATTAGGGTTAGGTTAGGTTTAGGGTTAGGGTTACGTTATAGGTTAGCATTAGGTTTAGGGTTAGGGTTATGTTTAGGGTTACGGTACATGTTAGAGTTAGGGTTAGGTTTAGGGTTAGGGATAGGGTTAGGTTTACGGTACAGGTTAGAGTTAGGTTTAGGGTTAGGGTTAGGGTTACGGTACAGGTTAGGTTTAGGGTTAGTGTTAGGGTTAGGGTTAGGGTTAGTGTAACGATACAGGTTAGCATTACGGTTAAGGTTAGGGTTACGGTACATGTTAGGTTTAGGGTTATGGCACAGGTTAGGGTAAGGGTTAGTGTTAGGGTTCGGGTTAGGGTTAAAGTTACGGTTCAGGGAAGGGTTAGGTTTAGGTTTAGGGTTAGTGTTACAGTACAAGTAAGGGATAGGATTAGGGTTAGGATTAGTGTTACGGTACAGGTAAGGGTTACGGTTAGGTGTAGGGTTAGGGTTAGGTTTAAAGTTACGGTTCAGGGTAGGGTTAGCGTTAGGTTTAGGGTTAGGGTTATGGTACAGGTTAGGGTTAGGGTTAGGATTAGGATTATGTGTAGGGTTACGGTACAGGTTAGGGTTACGGGTAGGGGTATGGTTACGGTACAGGTAAGGGTTATGTTAAGGGTTAGCGTTAGGTTTGGGTTACGGTACAGTTTAGGGTTAAGTTTATGGTTAGATTTACGGTTAGGTTTAGGGTTACGGTAGTGGTTAGGGTTACGTTTAGGGTTGGGTTTAGGGTTAAGGTTAGGGTTACGGTACAGGTTACTGTTACAGTTAGGGTTAGAGTTAGTGTTAGGGTTATATTTATGGTTAGGTTTAGGGTTACGGTACAGATGAGGGTCAGGCTTACGATTAAGGTTAGAGATAGTGATAGGGTTAGGTTTAGTGTTAGGTTCACGGTCCAGGTTAGGGTTAGCGTTGGATTAGGTTTAACGAACAGTTTAGGGTTAGGGTTAGGGTTAGGTTAGGGTTGCGGTACAGTTTAGGATTATGGTTAGGGTTAGGGTAATGGTACAGGGTACGGTGAGGGTTAGTGTTAGTGTTAGGGTTACCCCACCGGTTAGTGTTAGGGTTAGGGTTAGGGTTAGGTTTACAGTACAGGTAAGGGTTAGGGTTTGTGGTAGGGTTACGGTACAGGTCAGGGTTAGGTTTAGGTTTGTGTTACGTTACAGGTTAGGGTTACGTTTAGGTTTAGGGTTGCGGTACAGGTTAGGGTTAGGGTTAGGGTTACGGTACATGTTAGTTACGGTTAGGGTTACAGTTAGGGTTACGGTACAGGTGAGGTTTAGGGTTAGGGTTACGGTACAGATTATGGTTAAGTGTAGGGTTAGGGTTAGGGTTACAGTACAGGTTAGGATTAGGGTTAGGGTTAGTGTTACGGTACAGGTTTGGGTTAGGGTTAGTGTTAGGGTTAGGGTTAGGGTTAATGTTATAGTACAGGTTAGGTTTAGTGTTAGGGTTTGGGTTAGTGTTAGAGTTTCGGTACAGGTTAGGGTTAGCTTTAGGTGTAGGGTTAGGGTTACGGTCCAGTTTAGGGTTAGAGTTAGGTTTAGGGTTTCGTTACCGGTTAGGGTTAGGGTTAGTGTTAGGGTTACGGTACAAGTTAGGGTTACGGTTAGGTTTAGGGTTAGGGTTACGTTATAGGTTAGCATTAGGTTTAGGGTTAGGGTTATGTTTAGGATTACGGTACATGTTAGAGTTAGGGTTACGTTTAGGGTTAGGGAAAGGGTTAGGTTTACGGTACAGGTTAGGGTTAGGTTTAGGGTTAGGGTTAGTGTTACGGTACAGGTTAGGTTTAGGGTTAGGGTTAGGGTTAGTGTAACGGTACAGGTTTGGGTTAGGGTTAGTGTTAGGGTTAGGGTTAGGGTTAATGTTACAGTACAGGTTAGGTTTAGTGTTAGGGTTAGGGTTAGTGTTAGAGTTTCGGTACAGGTTAGGGTTAGCTTTAGGTGTAGGGTTAGGGTTACGGTCCAGTTTAGGGTTAGAGTTAGGTTTAGGGTTTCGTTACTGGTTAGGGTTAGGGTTAGTGCTAGGGTTACGGTACAAGTTAGGGTTACGGTTAGGTTTAGGGTTAGGGTTACGTTATAGGTTAGCATTAGGTTTAGGGTTAGGGTTATGTTTAGGATTACGGTACATGTTAGAGTTAGGGTTCCGTTTAGGGTTAGGGAAAGGGTTAGGTTTACGGTACAGGTTAGGGTTAGGTTTAGGGTTAGGGTTAGGGTTATGGTACAGGTTAGGTTTAGGGTTAGGGTTAGGGTTAGTGTAACGGTACAGGTTAGCATTACGGTTAGGGTTAGGGTTACGGTACATGTTAGGTTTAGGGTTTCGGTACAGGTTAGGGTTAGGGTTAGGGTTAGGGTTCGGGTTAGGGTTAAGGTTACGGTTCAGGGAAGGGTTAGGTTTAGGTTTAGGGTTAGTGTTACGGTACAAGTAAGGGATAGATTAGGGTTAGGATTAGAGTTACGGTACAGGTAAAGGTTACGGTTAGGTGTAGGGTTAGGGTTAGGGTTAAGGTTACGGTTCAGGGTAGGGTTAGCGTTAGGTTTAGGGTTAGGATTATGGTACAGGTTAGGGTTAGGGTTAGGGTTAGGATTAGGATTATGTTTAGGGTTACGGTACAGGTTAGGGTTAGGGTTAGGGTTAGGGTTAAGTTTAGTAATAGGGATAAGGTTAGGGTTAGTGTTAGGTTTTTGGTCCAGGTTAGGGTTAGGGTTAGGATTACGGTTAGGGTACAGGTTTGGGTTAGGTTTAGGGTTAGGGTTAGGATAACGGTACAGGTTAGGTTTAGGGTTAGCATTAGTGTTATGGTACAGGTAAGGGTTACAGTTAGTGTTAGTGTTAGGGTTAGGGTTAGGGTTATTGTAAGGGTTAGGTTTAGGGTTAGGTTTAGTGTTACGGTTAGGGTTAGGGTTAGGGTTAGGGTTAGGGTTAGGTTTAGGGTTAGGGTTAGGGATGCGGTACAGCTGAGGTTAGGGTTATGTTTAGGGTACCGAAAAGGTTAGGGTCAGGGAAATGTTTACAGTACAGGGTAGGGTTAGTGTTAGGGTTAGGGTTACGGTACAAGTTAAGGTAGGGTTATGGTTAGTGTTAGGGTTAGGGTTACGGTACAGGTTAGGGTTAGGGTTAGGGTTAAGTTAGGGTTACGGTACAGGTTAGGGTTAGGGTTAGGTTTTGGTTTAGGGTTCGGGGTATGTTTACGGTTCCAGTAAGGGTTAGGGTTAGGGTTAGCGTTAGGGTTATGTTTACGGTACTGTTTACCGTTATGTTTATGGTTCGGGTTAGGGATAGGTTTAGGGTTACGTTAGTGGTTAAGGTCAGGGTTAGGTTTGGGTATAGGGTTATGGTTAGGGTGACGGTACAGTTTAGGGTTACGGTAAGGGTTAGGTTTAGGGTAGGGTTAAGGTTATGGTTAGGGTTAGGTTTATGGTACAGGTTAGGGTTAGGGTTAGAGTTAGGGATAACGTACAGGTTAGTGTTATGGTTAGGTTTAGGGTTAGGATTAGGTACAGGTTGAGGGCAGGGTTAGTGTTACGGTACAGGTTAGGGTTAGGGTTAGTATTAGGGTTAGGGTAACGGTTACGGTACAGGTTGTGGTTAGGTTTAGGTTTAGGGTTAGGATTACGGGACAGATTAGGTTTACGGTTAGGGTTAGGGTAAGGGTTACGGTTACGGTACAGGTTATGGTTAGGTTTAGCCTGAGGGTTAGGGTTAGGGTTAAGGTACAGGTTAGTTTTATGGTTAGGGTTAGGGTTACGTGACAGATTAGGGTTAGGTTTAGGGTTAGGGTTACGGTACAAGTTAGGGTTAAGGCTAGGTTTAGGGTTACTGTTACTGTATAGGTTAGAGTTATGGTAAGGTTTAGGGTTAGGTTTATTGTTACGGTACAGGTTGGGGTTAGGGTTAGGGTTAGGTTAGGGTTAGTGTTAGGTTTAGGGTTAGGGTTAGAGATAGGTTTACCGTACAGGTTAGGGTCAGGTTTAGGGTTAGGGTTATAGTTAGGGTTAGTGATGCGGTACAGCTGAGGGTTAGGGTTATGTTTAGGGTTACCGAAAAGGTTAGGGTCAGGGAAAGGGTTGCAGTACAGGGTAGGGTTAGTGTTAGGGTTAGGTTTACCGTACAGGTTAGTGTTAGGGTTAGGTTTAGGGTTAGGGTTAGCTTTAGGGTTACAGTACAGGTTAGGTTTAGGATTAGTGGTAGGTTTGCGGTAAAGGTTAGGGTTAGTGTTAAGGATAGGGTTAGGGTTATGGTAAGGGTTAGGTTTAGGGTTAGGTTTAGTGTTAGGTTTAGGGTTAGGGTTAGGGTTAGGTTTAGGGTTAGGGTTAGGGATGCGGTACAGCTGAGGGTTAGGGTTATGTTTAGGGTTACCAAAAAGGTTAGGGTCAGGGAAAGGGTTACAGTACAGGGTAGGGTTAGTGTTAGGGTTAGGGTTACGGTACAAGTTATGGTTAGGGTTAGGGTTAATGTTAGGGTTAGGGTTACGGTACAGGTTAGGGTTAGGGTTTGGGTTAGGGTTAAGTTAGGGTTACGGTACAGGTTAGGGTTAGGGTTAGGTTTAGGGTTAGGGGTAGGTTTAGGGTTACAGTACAGGTTAGGTTTAGGATTAGTGGTAGGTTTGCGGTAAAGGTTAGGGATAGGTTTAGGGTTTGGGTTACGGTACAGATTACGTTTAGTTTTAGGGTTAGGTTTAGGATAACGGTACAAGTAGGGTTAGGGTTAGGGTTAGGATTAGTGTTAGGGTTAGGGTTAGGGTTTCAATACAAGTTAGGGTGATGGTTACTGTTAGGGTTAGGGTTACGGTATAGTTTAGTATTAGGGTTAGGTTTAGGGTTAGGGTTAGGTTTAGGGTTACAGTACAGGTTAGGTTTAGGGTTAGTGGTAGGTTTACGGTAAAGGTTAAGGTTAGGGTTAGGGTTTTCGTACAGGTTAGAATATGGTTAGGGTCAGGGTTACGGTACCGATTAGGGTTAGGGTTAGGGTTAGGGTTAGGGTTACGGTACAGATTAGGTTTAGTTTTAGGGTTAGGGTTACAGTACAAGTTAGGGTTATGGTTAGGGTTAGGGTTACCGTACAGGTTAGGGACAGAATTAGGGTTAGGCTTAGAGTTAGGGTTAGGGTTACTGTACATGTTAGAGTTCGTTTTAGGGTTAGGGATGCATTACAGCTTAGGGATAGGGTTAGGGTTAGGGTTACGGCTCAGGTTAGCATTAGGGTTAGGGTTAGGGTTAGGGTTAGGGTTAGGTTTACGGTATAGGTTAGAGTTATGGTTAGGTTGAGGGTTAGGGTTACGTTATAGGTTAGCCTTAGGGATAGGGTTAGGTTTAGGTTTACGGTACAGGTTAGGGTTACGGTTAGGGTTAGGGCAAGGTTTAGGGTTAGGGTTACAGTATAGTTTAGGGTTAGGATCAGGGTTAGGGGTAGGGTTACGGTTCAGGTTAGTGTTAGGATTAGGGTTAGGGTTAGGTTTAGGGTTAGTTTTACTGTACCAGTGAAGTTTAGGGTTGGTTTAGATTTAGGGTTATCGTACAGGTAGGGTTAGGGTTAGGGTTAGGGCAGGGTTACGGTATAGGTTAGGGTTAGGGTTAGGGTTACGTTACAGGTTAGGTTTAGGGTTAGGGTTAGGTTAATGGTACAAGTTAGGGTTACAGTTAGGTTTAGGGTTAGGGTTACATTATAAGTTAGCTTTAAGGTTAGTGTTATGGTTATGTTTAGGGTTTCAGTACGGGTTAGGGTTAGGTTTACGGTAGGGTTAGGGTTAGTTTTAGGGTATAGGTTAGGGTTAGGTTTAGGGTTAGATTTAGGGTTACTGTACAGCTTATGTTTAGGCTTAGGGTTAGGGTTACGGTTAGGGTTAGGATTAGGGTTAGTGTTAGGTTTACGGTTAAGGTACAGGTTAGGGTTAGGTTTACGGGTAGGTTTAGGCTTACGGTACAGGTTAGGTATAGGGTTGGGTTGGTTTACGGTACCGGAAGGTTTAGGGTTAGGGTTAGGGTTAGGGTTACCATACAGTTATGGCTAGGGTTAGGGTAAGGGTTATAGTTAGGGTTACCGTACAGGTAAGGACCAGGGTTAGGGTTAGGGTTAGGGTTAGGGTTAGATTTAGGGTTAGGGTTAGTGATGCAGTACAGCTTAACGTTAGGGGTATTTTTAGGGTTACCGTACAGGTTATGATTAGGGTTAGGTTAAGGGTTACGGTACAGGTTAGGGCTAGTGTTACGGTTAGGGTTAGGGTACAGGTAGGGTTAGGGTTAGGGTTAAGGTTAGGGTTACGGTACAAGATAGTTTTACAGTTAGGTTTAGGGTTACGTTAAGGTATAGGTTAACGTTAGGGTTAAGGTTAGGGTTAGGTTTAGGTTTATGATACAGGTTAAGGTTAGGGTTAGGGTCAGTGTAAGGGTTAGGGTTAGGGTTAAGGTATAGTTTAGGTTTAGGTTTAGGGTTACGGTACAGAGAACGGTTAGTTTTAGGGTTAGGGTTAGGGTTTTGATACAAGTTAGTTTGAGGGTTAGTGTTAGGGTTAGGGTTACAGTACAGGTTAGTGTTAGGGTTAGGGTTAGGGTTATAGTACAGGTTAGGTTTAGCATTATTGGTAGGTTTAATTTTCAGGTTAGGCTTAGGGATAGGGTTAGGGTTTCGGTACATGTTAGGGATAGGGTTAGGGTCATGGTTACAGTACAGGTTAGGGTTAGAGTTAGGGTTAGGGTTACGGTACAGATTAGGGTTAGGATTAGGGTTAGGGTTATGGTTACGGTATGTTAGGGTTAGTGTTAGGGTTACCGTATAGTTTATGGTTAGGGTTAGGGTTAGGGTTGCCGTACAGGTTAGGGTTAGTGCTAGGGTTAGGGTTACCGTACAGTTTAGGGTTAGGGTTAGGGTTACGGTACAGGTTAGGGTTAGGTTTAGTGTTAGGGTTAAGGTTGGTAATAGGGATAAGGTTATGGTTAGTGTTAGGTTTACGGTCCAGGTTAGGATTAGGGTTAGGATTAGGGTTAGGGTACAGGTTAGGGTTAGGTTTAGGGTTAGGGTTAGCATAACGTACAGGTTAGGTTTAGGGTTAGGGTAGTGTTACGGTACACGTAAGGGTTACAGTTAGGGTAGGGTTAGTAATAGTGTTAGGGTTGGGTTTAGGGTTAGTGTTAAGGTACAGTTTAGGGTTAGAGTTAGTGTTAGGGTTAGGGTTAGGTTTGCCATAGAGTTTAGGGTTAGGGTTAAGTTTAGGGTACAGGTTAGGTTTAGAGTTAGGGTTAGGGTTTGTGTTAGGGTTACGGTACAGTTTAGAGTTAGGGTTAGGTTTAGCGTTAGGGTTGGGTTACGGTACAGTTTAGCCTAAAGTTTAGGGATAGGGTTAGGTTTAGGGTTACATTAGTGGTTAGGTTGACAACTAGGGTTGGATTTAGGGTTATGGTTAGGGTTACGGTACAGGTTAGGGGTACGGTAAGGGTTACTTTTAGGGTTAGGGTTAAGGTTAGGGTTAATGTTAGGGTAGGGTTATAGTACAGTTTAGGGTTAGGGTTAGGGTTAAGGTTAGGGTTATGGTTACGGTTATGGTAGATGTTATGGTTAGGTATAGGCTGAGGGTCAGGGTTAGGCTTCCGGAACAGGTTAGGGTTAGGTTTAGCGTTTGGGTTAGGGTTACGTTACATGTTATAGTTAGGGTTAGCATTAGGGTTATGGTATAAGTTAGGGTTAAGGTTAGGTTTTGCGTTAGGGTTACGGTATAGGTAGCGTTAGGGTTAGGGATAGGGTTAGGTTTACTGTTATGGTACAGGGTGGGTAGGGTTAGGTTTAGGGTTAGGGTTACGATTAGGGTTACGGTTCAGGTTAGGGTTAGGGTTAGGTTTACGGTACAGGGTAGGGTTAGTGTTAGGGTTAGGGTTAGGGTTTCGATACAATTTTGGGTGATGGTTAGTGTTAGGGTTAGGGTTACGGTACAGTTTAGTGTTAGGGTAGGTTTAGGGTTAGGTTTAGGGTTAGGGTTAGGGTTAGGGTTATAGTACAGGTTAGGTT
Source organism: Otocyon megalotis megalotis (assembly GCA_017311455.1). Taxonomy (NCBI): domain Eukaryota; kingdom Metazoa; phylum Chordata; class Mammalia; order Carnivora; family Canidae; genus Otocyon; species Otocyon megalotis. The sequence goes on from JAEUCK010006244.1 coordinate 25,763, forward strand.
TAGGGTTAGTGGTAGGTTTATGGTAAAGGTTAGGTTTATGGTTAGGGTTAGGGTTTCGGTACAGGTGAGGGATATGGTTAGGGTCAGGTTAACGGTACAGGTTAGGGTTTGGGTTACGGTACAGATTAGGTTTAGTTTTAGGGTTAGGGTTAGGGTTAAAGTACAAGTTAGGGTTAGTGTTAGGGTAAGGGTAGGTTTACCGTACAGGTTAGGGTCAGAGTAAGGGTTCGGCTTAATGTTAGCGTTAGGTTTCCGGTACAGGTTACATTTAGGGTTATGGTTAGGGTTACCGTACAGGTTAGGGTTCGGGTTAGGGTTAGGGTTCCGTACAGCTTAGGGATAGGGTTAGGGTTAGAGTTAGGGTTACAGTACAGGTTAGCATTAGGGTTAGGGTTAGGGTTAGGGTTACAGTACAGGTTAGGTTTAGGGTTAGGTTTAGGGTTAGGGTTAGGGTTAGGGTTAGTGTAACGGTACACGTTAGCATTACGGTTAAGGTTAGGGTTACGGTACATGTTAGGTTTAGGGTTACGGTACAGGTTAGGGTTAGGGTTAGTGTTAGGGTTCGGGTTAGGGTTAAGGTCACGGTTCAGGGAAGGGTTAGGTTTAGGTTTAGGGTTAGTGTTACGGTACAAGTAAGAGATAGGATTAGGGTTAGGATTAGTGTTACGGTACAGGTAAAGGTTACAGTTAGGTGTAGGGTTAGGGTTAGGGTTAAGGTTACGGTTCAGGGTAGGGTTAGCGTTATGTTTATGGTTAGGTTTATGGTACAGGTTAGGGTTAGGGTTAGGGTTAGGATTTGGATTATTTTTAGGGTTATGGTACAGGTTAGGGTTACGGGTAGGGGTATGGTTACGGTACAGGTAAGGGTTATGTTAAGGGTTAGCGTTAGGTTTGGGTTACGGTACAGTTTAGGGTTAAGTTTATGGTTAGATTTACGGTTAGGTTTAGGGTTACGGTAGTGGTTAGGGTTACGTTTAGGGTTGGGTTTAGGGTTAAGGTTAGGGTTACAGTACAGGTTACTGTTACAGTTAGGGTTAGAGTTAGTGTTAGGGTTAAGTTTATGGTTAGGGTTAGGGTTACGGTACAGATAGGGTTAGGCTTACGATTAAGGTTAGGGATAGTGATAGGGTTAGGTTTAGTGTTAGGTTCACGGTCCAGGTTAGGGTTAGCGTTGGATTAGGGTTAACGTACAGGTTAGGGTTAGGGTTAGGGTTAGGTTAGGGTTGCGGTACAGTTTAGGGTTATGGTTAGGGTTAGGGTAATGGTACAGGGTACGGTGAGGGTTAGTGTTAGTGTTAGGGTTACCCCACAGGTTAGTGTTAGGGTTAGGGTTACGGTTAGGTTTACAGTACAGGTAAGGTTTAGGGTTTGTGGTAGGGTTACGGTACAGGTTAGGGTTAGGTTTAGGTTTAGTGTTACGTTACAGGTTAGGTTTAGGTTTAGGTTTAGGGTTGCGGTACAGGTTAGGGTTAGGGTTAGGGTTACGGTACATGTTAGTTACGGTTAGGGTCATGGTTAGTGTTACGGTACAGATGAGGTTTAGGGTTAGGGTTACGGTACAGATTATGGTTAAGTGTAGGGTTAGGGTTAGGGTTACAGTACAGGTTAGGATTAGGGTTAGGGTTAGGCTTACGGTACAGGTTTGGGTTAGGGTTAGGGTTAGGGGTAATGTTACATTACAGGTTAGGTTTAGTGTTAGGGTTATGGTTAGTGTTAGAGTTTCGGTACAGGTTAGGGTTAGCTTTAGGTGTAGGGTTAGGGTTACGGTCCAGTTTAGGGTTAGAGTTAGGTTTAGGGTTTCGTTACCGGTTAGGGTTAGGGTTAGTGCTAGGGTTACGGTACAAGTTAGGGTTACGGTTAGGTTTAGGGTTAGGGTTACGTTATAGGTTAGCATTAGGTTTAGGGTTAGGATTATGTTTAGGGTTACGGTACATGTTAGAGTTAGGGTTAGGTTTAGGGTTAGGGATAGGGTTAGGTTTACGGTACAGGTTAGGGTTAGGTTAGGGTTAGAGTTAGGGTTACGGTACAGATTAGGTTTAGGGTTAGGGTTAGTGTTAGTGTACGGTACAGGTTAGCATTACGGTTAGGGTTAGGGTTACAGTAGAGGTTAGGGTTAGGGTTACGGTACAGATTATGGTTAGGTGTAGGTTTAGGGTTAGGTTTACAATACAGGTTAGGATTAGGGTTAGGGTTACAGTTACGGTACAGGTTAGGGTTAGGTTTAGGTTTAGGGTTACGTTGAGGGTTATGGTACAGGTTAGGGGTAGGGTTATTATTAGGGTTAGTGTTACGGTTAGGGTTAGGTTTATGGTACAGGTTAGGTTTAGGGTTAGGAATAGGGTTAGGGTTACGGTACAGGTTAGGTTTAGTGTTAGGGTTACGGTATAGGTTAGCATTAGGTTTAAGGTTAGGGTTAGTTTTAGGGTTACGGTACATGTTAGAGTTAGGGTTAGGTTTAGGGTTAGGGATAGCGTTAGGGTTACGGTACAGGTAAGGGTTACGTTTAGGGTTAGGTTTAGCGTTAGGTTTGCCGTATAGGCGTGGGTTAGGGTTACGGGTAGGTTGGGGTTGGGTTTAGGGTTACGGTACAAGTTAGGTTGAGGATTAGGGTTAGTGTTAGGTTTATGGTACAGGTTAGGTTTAGGGTTAAGTTTAGGGTTAGGGTTAGGGTTAGGGTTAGTGTTTTGTTATGGTACAGGTTAGGTTTAGGTTTAGTGTTAGGGTTAGGGTGAGGTTTGCCATAGTGGTTAGTGTTAGGTATAGGTTTAGGGTACTGGGTAGGTTTAGAGTTAGTGTTAGGGTTAGGGTTACGTTACAGGTTAGGGTTAGGGGTAGGGGTTGGGTAACATTTCAGGTAAGCGTGAGGCTTAGGGTTAGCGTTAGGTTCAGGTTTATGGTACAGTTTAGGGTTAAGTTTAGGGTTAGGGTTAGGGTTAGGTTTATGGTTACGGTAGTGGTTAGGGTTAGAGTTCGGGTTAGTTTTAGGGTTACGATTAGGGTTACGGTACATATTAGGGTTTTGGTTAGGTTTAGGGTTGCCTACAGGTTAGTGTTAGGGTTAGGGTTATAGTTTGGGTTACCATACAGGTGAGGGTTAGGGTTAGGGTTAGGTTTAGGTTTGCGGTATAGGTTAGGGTTAGGGTTAGTGTTACGGCACAGGTTAGAATTAGGGTTAGGTTAGGGTTAGGGTTACGAAACAATTTAGGGTTAGGTTTAGGGTTACAGTACAGATTATGGTTAGGTGTAGGGTTACGGTTAGGGTTACTGTACAGGTTAGGTTTAGGGTTAGTTTAGGGTTTCAGTACAGGTTAGGGTTAGGGTTAGTGTTAGGGTTACAGTACAGGTTAGGGTTAGGGTTAGGTTTAGGTTTAGGGTTACGGTAGTGGTTAGCTTTAGCGTTAGCGTTAGTGTTACAGTACAGGTAAGGGTTACGGTTAGGGTTAGGGTTAGAGTTAGGGTTAGGGTTACGTTTATGGTTGCGTTACAATTGTGGGTTTTGGTTACGGTAATGGTTAGGGTTAGGGTTAGGGTTACGGTTCAGGGTAGGGGCAGGGTTTGGGTTACGGTTAGTGTTACGGTAGAAGTTAGGGTTAGGGTTAGGGGTAGTGTTAGGGTTAATGTTACAGTACAAGTTAGGGTTGGGGTTCGGGTTCGGGTTAGGTTTAGGGTTACGGTACAGGTTAGTTTTAGTGTTAGATTAAGTGTTATGGTACAAGTAAGCGTTATGGTTTTGGTTAGGGTTAGGGTTAGTATTAGGGTTGCTGTACAGATGTGTGTTAGGGTTACGGGTAGGGTTAGGGTTAGGGTTAGGGTAGGATTACCGTACAGGTTAGGATGAGGGTTAGGGTTACGGTTTCAGTACAGGTTAGGGTTAGGGTTAGGTTTAGGGTTAGGGTTGCCGTACAGGTGTGTGTTAGGGTTACGGGTAGGGTTAGGGTTAGGTTTAGGGTTAGTGTTATGGTGCAGGTAAGGGTTAGGGTTAGAATTAGGTTAGGGTTGGGTTTGTGATAGAGGTTAGGGTTTGGATTAGGGTTAGGGTTAGGGTACAGGATAGGTTTAGAATTAGGGTTAGTGTTAGGGTTATGGTAGCAGTTAGGCTTAGGGTTAGAGTTAGGGTTAGGTTATAGGGTAGGGTGAGTGTTAGGGTTAGGTTTATGGAACAAGTTATCGTTAGGTTTAGGGTTAGTGTTAGGTTTAGGGTTATGGTACAGTTTAGGGTTAGGGTTTGGGTGAGGGTAACGGTATTGGTTAGGTATAGGGTTAGGGTTGGTTTTAGGGTTACGATTAGGGTTACGGTACAGGTTAGGATTAGGATTCGGGTTAGGATCAACAGAACCAGGAGTTGGTTCTTTGAAAGAATTAATAAGATAGATAAACCATTAGCCAACCTTATTAAAAATAAGAGAGAGAAGACTCAAATTAATCAAATCATGAATGAGAAAGGAGAGATCACTACCGACACCAAGGAAATACAAACGATTTTAAAAACATATTATAAACAGCTATACGCCAATAAATTAGGCAATCTAGAAGAAATGGACGCATTCCTGGAAAGCCACAAACTACCAAAACTGGAACAGGAAGAAATAGAAAACCTGAACAGGCCAATAACCAGGGAGGAAATTGAAGCAGTCATCAAAAACCTCCCAAGACACAAGAGCCCAGGGCCAGATGGCTTCCCAGGGGAATTCTATCAAACGTTTAAAGAAGAAATCATACCTATTCTACTAAAGCTGTTTGGAAAGATAGAAATGGATGGAGTACTTCCAAATTCGTTCTATGAGGCCAGCATCACCTTAATTCCAAAACCAGACAAAGACCCCACCAAAAAGGAGAGTTACAGACCAATATCCCTGATGAACATGGATGCAAAAATTCTCAACAAGATACTAGCCAATAGGATCCAACAGCACATTAAGAAAATTATTCACCATGACCAAGTAGGATTTATCCCCGGGACACAAGGCTGGTTCAACACTCGTAAAACAATCAATGTGATTCATCATATCAGCAAGAGAAAAACCAAGAACCATATGATCCTCTCATTAGATGCAGAGAAAGCATTTGACAAAATACAGCATCCTTTCCTGATCAAAACTCTTCAGAGTATAGGGATAGAGGGAACTTTCCTCGACATCTTAAAAGCCATCTACGAAAAGCCCACAGCAAATATCATTCTCAATGGGGAAGCACTGGGAGCCTTTCCCCTAAGATCAGGAACAAGACAGGGATGTCCACTCTCACCACTGCTATTCAACATAGTACTGGAAGTCCTAGCCTCAGCAATCAGACAACAAAAAGACATTAAAGGCATTCAAATTGGCAAAGAAGAAGTCAAACTCTCCCTCTTCGCCGATGACATGATACTCTACATAGAAAACCCAAAAGCCTCCACCCCAAGATTGCTAGAACTCATACAGCAATTTGGTAGCGTGGCAGGATACAAAATCAATGCCCAGAAATCAATGGCATTTCTATACACTAACAATGAGACTGAAGAAAGAGAAATTAAGGAGTCAATCCCATTTACAATTGCACCCAAAAGCATAAGATACCTAGGAATAAACCTAACCAAAGAGGTAAAGGATCTATACCCTAAAAACTATAGAACACTTCTGAAAGAAATTGAGGAAGACACAAAGAGATGGAAAAATATTCCATGCTCATGGATTGGCAGAATTAATATTGTGAAAATGTCAATGTTACCCAGGGCAATTTACACGTTTAATGCAATCCCTATCAAAATACCATGGACTTTCTTCAGAGAATTAGAACAAATTATTTTAAGATTTGTGTGGAATCAGAAAAGACCCCGAATAGCCAGGGGAATTTTAAAAAAGAAAACCATATCTGGGGGCATCACAATGCCAGATTTCAGGTTGTACTACAAAGCTGTGGTCATCAAGACAGTGTGGTACTGGCACAAAAACAGACACATAGATCAATGGAACAGAATAGAGAACCCAGAAATGGACCCTGAACTTTATGGTCAACTAATATTCGATAAAGGAGGAAAGACTATCCATTGGAAGAAAGACAGTCTCTTCAATAAATGGTGCTGGGAAAACTGGACATCCACATGCAGAAGAATGAAACTAGACCACTCTCTTTCACCATACACAAAGATAAACTCAAAATGGATGAAAGATCTAAATGTGAGACAAGATTCCATCAAAATCCTAGAGGAGAACACAGGCAACACCCTTTTGAACTCGGCCACAGTAACTTCTTGCAAGATACATCCACGAAGGCAAAAGAAACAAAAGCAAAAGTGAACTATTGGGACTTCATCAAGATAAGAAGCTTTTGCACAGCAAAGGATACAGTCAACAAAACTCAAAGACAACCTACAGAATGGGAGAAGATATTTGCAAATGATGTATCAGATAAAGGGCTAGTTTCCAAGATCTATAAAGAACTTCTTAAACTCAACACCAAAGAAACAAACAATCCAATCATGAAATGGGCAAAAGACATGAAAAGAAATCTCACAGAGGAAGACATAGACATGGCCAACATGCACATGAGAAAATGCTCTGCATCACTTGCCATCAGGGAAATACAAATCAAAACCACAATGAGATACCACCTCACACCAGTGAGAATGGGGAAAATTAACAAGGCAGGAAACAACAAATGTTGGAGAGGATGCGGAGAAAAGGGAACCCTCTTACACTGTTGGTGGGAATGTGAACTGGTGCAGGCACTCTGGAAAACTGTGTGGAGGTTCCTCAAAGAGTTAAAAATAGACCTGCCCTACGACCCAGCAATTGCACTGTTGGGGATTACCCCAAAGATACAGAAGCAATGAAACGCCGGGACACCTGCACCCCGATGTTTCTAGCAGCAATGTCCACAATAGCCAAACTGTGGAAGGAGCCTCGGTGTCCATCGAAAGATGAATGGATAAAGAAGATGTGGTTTATGTATACAATGGAATATTACTCAGCCACTAGAAACGACAAATACCCACCATTTGCTACAACGTGGATGGAACTGGAGGGTATTATGCTGAGTAAAGTAAGTCAATCGGAGAAGGACAAACAGTGTATATTCTCATTCATTTGGGGAATATAAATTATAGTGAAAGTGAATATAAAGGAAGGGAGAAGAAATGTGTGGGAAATATCAGAAAGGGAGACAGAACATAAAGACTCACAACTCTGGGAAAAGAACTAGGGGTGGTGGAAGGGGAGGAGGGCGGGGGGTAGGGGTGAGTGGTGACGGGCACTGAGGGGGACACTTGTCGGGATGAGCACCGGGTGTTATTCTGTATGTTGGTAAATTGAACACTAATAAAAAATTAAATAAAAAAAAGGATTCGGGTTAGGATTAAGGTTAGGGTTAATGTTAGGAATAGGGATAGGGTTAGGTATAGTGTTAGGTTTACGGTCCAGGTTAGTTTTAGTGTTAGGATTAGGGTTACCGTATAAGTTAGGTTAGGGTTAGGTTTAGGGTTAGGTTTATGTTTAGGGTTGCGGTACAGGTTAGGGTTAGGGTTAGGGTTACGGTACAGATTATGGTTAGGTGTAGGGTTAGGGTTAGGGTTACAGTACAGGTTAGGATTAGGGTTAGGTTTAGGGTTACAGTACAGGTTAGGGTTAGGGTTAGTGTTACGGTACAGGTTAGGTTAGGGATAGGGTTAAGGTTAGTCTTAGAGTTTCGGTACAGGTTAAGGTTACGGTGCAGTTTAGGGTTAGAGTTAGGTTTAGGGTTTCGTTACAGGTTAGGGTTAGGGTTAGTCTTAGGGTTATGGTACAAGTTGGGGTTACGGTTAGGTTTAGGATAGGGTTACGTTATAGGTTAGCATTAGGTTTGGTTAGGGTTATGTTTAGGGTTACGGTACATGTTAGAGTTAGGGTTAGCTTTAGGGTTAGGGATAGGGTTAGGTTTACGGTACAGGTTAGGGTAGTTTTAGGGTTAGGGTTAGGGTTACGGTACAGGTTAAGTTTAGGGTTAGGGTTAGGGTTAGGGTTAGGGTTAGGGTTAGGGTTAGTGTTACGGTACAGGTTAGCATTACGGTTAGGGTTAGGGTTATGGTACAGGTTAGGTTTAGGGTTACGGTACAGGGTTAGGGTTAGGGTTAGTGTTACGGTTCAGGTTAGGGTTAAGGTTACGGTTCAGGAAAGGGTTAGGGTTAGGTTTAGGGTTAGTGTTACGGTACAAGTAAGGGATAGGGTTAGGGTTAGGATTGTGTTACGGTACAGGTAAGGGTTACGGTTAGGTATAGGGTCAGGGTTAGGGTTAAGGTTATGGTTCAGGGTAGGGTTAGCGTTAGGTTTAGGGTTAGGGTTACGGTACAGGTTAGGGTTAGGGTTAGGGTTACGATTAGGATTATGTTTAGGGTTATGGTACAGGTTAGGGTTACGGGTAGGGGTATGGTTACGGTACAGGTAAGGGTTATGTTAAGGGTTAGCGTTAGGTTTGGGTTACGGTACAGTTTAGGGTTAAGTTTATGGTTAGATTTACGGTTAGGTTTAGGGTTACGGTAGTGGTTAGGGTTACGTTTAGGGTTGGGTTTAAGGTTAAGGTTAGGGTTACGGTACAGCTTACTGTTACAGTTAGGGTTAGAGTTAGTGTTAGGGTTAAGTTTATGGTTAGGGTTAGGGTTACGGTACAGATTATCGTTAGGCTTACGATTAAGGTTAGGGATAGTGATAGGGTTAGGTTTAGTGTTAGGTTCACGGTCCAGGTTAGGGTTAGCGTTGGATAGGGTTAACGTACAGGTTAGGGTTAGGGTTAGGGTTAGGTTAGGGTTGCGGTACAGTTTAGGATTATGGTTAGGGTTAGGGTAATGGTACAGGGTACGGTGAGGGTTAGTGTTAGTGTTAGGGTTACCCCACAGGTTAGTGTTAGGGTTAGGGTTACGGTTAGGTTTACAGTACAGGTAAGGTTTAGGGTTTGTGGTAGGGTTACGTTACAGGTTAGGGTTAGGTTTAGGTTTAGTGTTACGTTACAGGTTAGGTTTAGGTTTAGGTTTAGGGTTGCGGTACAGGTTAGGGTTAGGGTTAGGGTTACGGTACATGTTAGTTACGGTTAGGGTTATGGTTAGGGTTACGGTACAGGTGAGGTTTAGGGTTAGGGTTACGGTACAGATTATGGTTAGGTGTAGGGTTAGGGTTAGGGTTACAGTACAGGTTAGGATTAGGGTTAGGGTTAGGGTTACGGTACAGGTTTGGGTTAGGGTTAGGGTTAGGGTTAGGGTTAGGGTTAATGTTACAGTACAGGTTAGGTTTAGTGTTAGGGTTAGGGTTAGTGTTAGAGTTTCGGTACAGGTTACGGTTAGCTTTAGGTGTAGGGTTAGGGTTACGGTCCAGTTTAGGGTTAGAGTTAGTTTTAGGGTTTCGTTACCGGTTAGGGTTAGGGTTAGTGTTAGGGTTACGGTACAAGTTAGGGTTACGGTTAGGTTTAGGATTAGGGTTACGTTATAGGTTAGCATTAGGTTTAGGGTTAGGGTTATGTTTAGGGTTACGGTACATGTTAGTGTTAGGGTTAGGTTTAGGATTAGGGATAGGGTTAGGTTTACGGTACAGGTTAGGGTTAGGTTTAGGGTTAGGGTTAGGGTTTCGGTACAGGTTAGGTTTAGGGTTAGGATTAGGGTTAATGTTAAGGTTAGGAATAGAGATAGGGTTAGGTATAGTGTTAGGTTTACGGTCCAGGTTAGTTTTAGTGTTAGGATTAGGGTTACCGTACAAGTTAGGGTTAGGGTTAGGTTTAGGGTTAGATTTAGGTTTAGGGTTGCGGTACAGGTTAGGGTTCGGTTTAGGGTTACGGTACAGGTTAGTTACAGTTAGGGTTATGTTAGGGATACGGTACAGGTTAGGTTTAGGGTGAGGGTTACGGTACAGATTATGGTTAGGTGTATGGTTAGGCTTAGGGTTACAGTACAGGTTAGGATTAGGGTTAGGATTAGGGTTACGGTACAGGTTAGTGTTAGGGTTAGGGTTAGGGTTAGTGTTACGGTACAGGTTAGGTTTAGAGATAGGGTTAGGGTTAGTGTTAGAGTTTCAGTACAGGTTAGGGTTAGCTTTAGGTGTAGGGTTAGGGTTATGGTACAGTTTAGGGTTAGAGTTAGTTTTAGGGTTTCGTTTCCAGTTAGGTTTAGGGTTAGTGTTAGGGTTACGGTACAAGTTAGGGTTACGGTTAGGTTTAGGGTTAGGGTTATGTTATAGGTTAGCATTAGGTTTAGGGTTAGGGTTATGTTTAGGGTTACGGTACATGTTAGAGTTAGGGTTAGGTTTAGGGTTAGGGATAGGTTTAGGTTTACGGTACAGGTTAGGGTTAGGTTTAGGTTTAGGGTTTGGGTTACGGTACAGGTTAAGGTTAGGGTTAGGGTTAGGGTTAGGGTTAGTGTTACGGTACAGGTTAGCATTAGGTTAGGGTTAGGGTTACGGACCATGTTAGGGTTAGGGTTACGGTACAGTTTATGGTTAGGTGTAGGGTTAGGGTTAGGTTTACAGTACAGGTTAGGATTAGGGTTAGGGTTAGGGTTACGGTACAGGTTAGGGTTAGGTTTAGGTTTAGGGTTAGGTTGAGGGTCATTGTACAGGTTAGGTTTAGGGTTATTATTAGGGTTAGTGTAGGGTTAGGGTTAGGGTTACGGTACAGGTTAGGGTTAGGGTTAGGTATAGGGTTAGGGTTACGGTACAGGTTAGGTTTAGGGTTAGGTTTACGGTATAGGTTAGCATTAGGTTTAAAGTTAGGGGTAGGTTTAGGGTTACGGTACATGTTAGAGTTAGAGTTAGGTTTAGGGTTAGGGATAGGGTTAGGTTTACGGTACAGGTTAGGGTTAGGTTTAGGTTTAGGGTTAGGGTTACGGTACAGGTTAGGTTTAGGTTTATGGTTAGGGTTAGTGTTACGGTACAGGTAAGGGTTACGGTTAGGGTTAGGTTTAGGGTTAGGTTTGCTGTACAGCCGTGGGTTAAGGTTACGGGTAGGGTTAGGGTTAGTTTTAGGGTTACGGTACAAGTTAGGTTGAGGTTTAGGGTTATTTAGTGTTACAGTACAGGTTAGCATTACGGGTAGGGTTAGGTTTACAGTACAGGTTAGGATTAGGGTTAGGGTTAGCGTTACGTTACACGTTAGCGTTAGGTTTAGGTTTAGGGTTAGGTTGAGGGTTATGGTACAGGTTAGGGTTAGGGTTATTATTAGGGTTAGTGTTAGGGTTAGGGTTAGGGTTACGGTACAGGTTAGTGTTAGGGTTAGGAATAGGGTTAGGGTTACGTTACAGGTTAGGTTTAGGGTTAGGGTTACGGTATAGGTTAGCATTAGTTTTAAGGTTAGGGTTAGGTTTAGGGTTACGGTACATGTTAGAGTTAGGGTTAGGTTTAGGGTTAGGGATAGGTTTAGGTTTACGGTACAGGTTAGGGTTAGGTTTAGGGTTAGGGTTAGGATTACGGTATAGGTTAGGTTTAGATTTCTGGTTAGGGTTAGTGTTATGGTACAGTTTAGGGTTAGGTTTAGTGTTAGGGTTAGGATTAGGTTTGCCATAGAGGTCAGTGTTAGTGTTAGGGTTAGGGTGCACGTTACTCTTTGAGTTAGGTTTAAGTTAGTTTTAGGGTTACGGTACAAGTTAGGGTTGGGGTTATTGTTAGGGTTAAGGTTAGGGTTACGGTACAGGTTAGGTTTAGCTTTTGGATTAGTGTTACGGTACAGGTAAGGGTTACGGTTAGAGGTAGGGATAGGGTTAGGTTTAAAGCTACGGTTCAGGGTAGGGTTGCGGTTAGTTTTAGGGTTAGGATTAGTGTTACGGTACAAGTTAGGGTTAGGGTTAGGTATAGTGTTAGGTTAGGGTTACGATACTGTTTAGTGTTAGGGTTAGGGTTAGGATTATGGTTAGGTTTACGGTACAGGATAGGGTTACAGTTTGGGGTATGGTTACGGTACAGGTAAGGGTTAGGGTTAGGTTTAGGGTTAGGGATAGGGTTAGGTTTACGGTACAGTTTAGGGTTAGGTTTAGGGTTAGGGTTAGGGTTACGGTACAGGTTAAGTTTAGGTTTATGGTTAGGGTTAGTGTTATGGTACAGGTTAGGGTCAGGTTTAGTGTTAGGGTTAGGAATAGGTTTGCCATAGAGGTTAGTGTTAGGGTTAGGGTTAGGGTGCACGTTAATTTTGAGTTAGGTTTATGTTTAGGGTTAGGGTTATGGTACTGGTTAGGGTTAGGGTTAGGGTTAGAGTTATGGTAGAGGGTACGGTTAGGGTTAGGGTTAGGTATAGCGTTACGGTACAAGTTAGGGTTGGGGTTATGGTTAGGGTTAAGGTTAAGGTTAGGGTTACGGTACAAGTTAGGTTTAGCTTTTGGATTAGTGTTACGGTAAAGGTAAGGGTTACAGTTAGGGGTAGGGATAGGGTTAGGGTTAAAGTTACGGTTCAGCGTAGGGTTATGGCTAGTTTTAGGGTTAGGGTTAGTGTTACGGTACAAGTTAGGGTTAGGGTTAGTTTTAGTGTTAGTTTAGGGTTACGGTACAGGTTAGTGTTAGGGTTAGGGTTAGGATTACGGTTAGGTTTACGGTACAGGTTAGGGTTACAGTTTGGGTTATGGTTACGGTACAGGTAAGGGTTAGGTTTAGGGTTAGCGTTAGGTTTGGGTTACGGTACAGTTTAGGGTTAAGTTTATGGTTAGGTTTAGGGTTAGGTTTAGGGTTACGGTAGTGGTTAGGGTTAGGTTTAGGGTTGGGTTTAGGGTTAAGGTTAGGTTTATTGTACAGGTTACTGCTACAGTTAGGGTTAGGGTTAGTGTTAGGGTTAAGGTTAGGTTTAGGATTAGGGTTACCGTACAGGTTAGAATTAGGGTTAGGATTAAGATTAGGGATAGGAATATGGTAGGTTTAGTGTTATGTTTAGGGTCCAGGTTATGGTTAGGCTTAGGAATAGTGTTAACGTACAGGTTAGGGTGATGGTTAGGGTTACGTTAGGGTTGCGATACAGTTTAGGGTTATGGTTAGGGTTAGGGTAATGGTACAGGGTACGGTGAGGGTTAGTGTTAGTGTTAGTGTTAGGGTTAGGTTTACAGTACAGGTAAGGGTTAGGGTTTGTGGTAGGGTTACGGTACAGGTTAGGGTTAGGGTTAGGTTTAGGGTTACGTTACAGGTTAGGGTTAGGTTTAGGGTTGGATTTCGGTACAGGTTAGGGTTAGGGTTAGGGTTAGAGTACGATACAGGTTATGGTTATTGTTCGGGTTAGGGTTATGGTTAGGGTTACGGTACAGGTTAGGTTTAGGGTTAGGGTTAGTGTTATGGTACAAGTAAGCGTTATGGTTATGGTTGGGGTTAGGGATAGGGTTAGGGTTGACGTACAGGTGTGTGTTAGTGTTACGGGTAGGGTTATGGTTAGGGTGAAGGCTACGGTACAGGTTAGGTTGAGGGTTAGGGTTAGGGTTAAGTTTGTGGTTAGGGTTAGGGTTAGGTTTAGAGTTATGGTACTGGTTAGGGTTAGGGTTTGGTTTAGTTTTAGGGTTAGGGTTACTGTACAGGTTAGGGTTAGGGTTAGTGTTACGGTACAGGTAAGGGTTACGGTTAGGGTTAGGGTTAGGTTTGCCGTACAGGCGTGGGTTAGGTTTATGGGTAGGGTTAGTGTTAGGTTTAGGGTTACGGCACATGTTAGGTTGAGTGTTAGGGTTAGTGTTAGGGTTATGGTACAAGTTAGGTTTAGGGTTAAGTTTACGGTTAGGGTTAGGGTTAGGGTTAGTGTTATGGTACAGGTTAGTTTTAGGTTTAGTGTTAGGGTTAGGGTGAGGTTTGCCATAGAAGTTAGGGTTAGGTATAGGTTTAGGATACTGGATAGGTTTAGAGTTAGTGTTAGGGTTAGGGTTACGGTACAGGTTAGGTTTAGGGTTAGGCGTAGGTTTACTGTTCAGGTAAGCGTGAGGCTTAGGGTTAGCGTTAGGTTTAGGTTTATGGTACAGTTTAAGGTTAGGGTTAGTGTTAGGTTTATTTTTTCGGTAGTGGTGAGGGTTAGGGTTAGGGTTGGTTTTAGGGTTACGATTAGGGTTACGGTACAGGTTAGGGTTAGTGTTAGGGTTAGGGTTGCCTATAGGTTAGTGTTAGGGTTAGGGTTAGAGTTAGGGTTACCATACAGGTGAGGGTTAGGGTTAGGTTTAGGGTTAGGGTTGCAGTACAGGTTAGGGTTTCGGGTTAGTGTTACAGTACAGGTTAGAATTAGGGTTATGTTAGGGTTAGGGTTACGGAACAATTTAGGGTTAGGTTTAGGGTTAGGGTTACGGTACAGATTATGGTTAGGTGTAGGGTTATGGTTAGGGTTACTGTACAGGTTAGGTTTAGGGTTAGTTTAGGATTTCAGTACAGGTTAGGGTTAGGGTTAGTGTTAGGGTTACAGTACAGGTTAGGGTTATGGTTAGGGTTACGGTAGACTTTAGGTTTAGCGTTAGCGTTAGTGTTACAGTACAGGTATGGATTACGGTAGGGTTACTGTTAGAGTTAGGGTTAGGGTTACGTTTATGGTTGCGTTACAATTGTGGTTTAGTGTACGGGTAGGGTTAGGGTTAGGTTTAGGGTTATGGTTCAGGGTAGGGTCAGGGTTAGGGTTAGGGTTAGTGTTAAGGTACAAGTTAGGGTTAGGGGTAGGGTTAGGGGTAGTGTTAGGTTTAAGGTTACAGTACAGGTTAGGTTTGGGGTTCGGGTTTGGGTTAGGGTTTGGGTTACAGTACAGGTTAGTTTTAGTGTTAAGTTTAGTGTTACGGTACAAGTAAGCGTTATGGTTATGGTTAGGGTTAGGGTTAGTGTTAGGTTTGCCGTACAGATGTGTGTTAGGGTTACGGGTCCGTTTAGGGTTAGGGTTAGCGTTAGGGTTACGGTACAAGTTAGGATTAGGGTTAGGGTTACGGTTACAGTACAGGTTAGGGTTAGGGTTAGTTTTAGGGTTACGGCACAGGTTAGTGTTAGGGTTAGGGTTAGGGTTAAGTTTACAGTAGAGGTTAGGGTTAGGGTTTCTGGTAGGGTTACGGTACAGGTTAGAGTTAGGGTTAGGGTTACAAAACAGGTTAGGGTTAGGGTTAGGGTTCGGGTTTCGGTACAGTTTAGGGTTAGGGTTAGGGATAGGGTTATGGTACAGGTTTAGGGTTAGGGTTCGGGTTACGGTTAGGGTTATGGTACAGGTTAATTTAGGGTTAGGTTTAGTGTTCCGGTACAGGTGAGGGTTATGGTTATGGTTAGAGTTAGGGTTAGGTTTAGGGTTGCCGTACAGGTGTCTGTTAGGGTTATGGGTAGGGTTAGGGTTAGGTTTAGGGTGTTATGGTACAGGTTAGGGTTAGGGTTAGTATTAGGGGTAGGGTTGGCTTTGTCATAGATGTTAGGGTTAAGGTTAGGGTTAGGGTACAGGATAAATTTAGATTTAGGGTTCGTGTTGGGGTTACGGTAGAAATGAGGGTTAGGGTTAGTGTTAGGGTTAGGTTATAGGGTAGGTTTAGGGTTAGGGTTAGGGTTACGGTACATGTAATGGTTATGTTTAGAGTGAGTGTTAGGTTTAGGGTTACGGTACAGGTTAGATTTAGGGTTAGGTTTTGGGTGAGGGTAATGGTACAGGTTAGGTTTTGTGTTAGGGTTGGTTTCAGGGTTACGATTAGGGTTACGGTACAGGTTAGGTTTAGGATAA
>JAEUCK010006245.1:0-86137 GCA_017311455.1 Otocyon megalotis megalotis
GTTAGGTTTAGGGTTAGGGTTAGGATTAGGGTTATAGTTAGTGTTAGTGTTAGGTTACGGTTTAGGTTTAGATTTAAGATTAGGGTTAGAGTTCGGGTAAGGCTTAGGGTTCGGTTTAGGGTTAGCCTTAGGGTTAGGGTTACGTATAGGGCTCTGGTAAGCGTTCGGGTAAGGGTTAGGATTAGGAAACGGTTTGGGGTTAAGGTAACGGTTAGAGTCAGTGTTGGGTTTCGTTTTAGTGTTAGGGTTAGGGTGAGGTTAGGGTTGGGTTCCGGTTTAGGGTTAGGGTTAGGGTTAAGTTTAGGGTTAGGTTCCGTTTTGGGTTAGGGTTAGGGTTAGGGTAACAGTCCGGGTTAGGCTTAGAGAAAGGGTCAATTTTAGTCTAAGGGGTAGGGTTCGGTTAAGGTTTAGAGTCAGAGTTAGGGTTCGGGTTAGGGTTAGGTTTCAGTTTAGGGTTAGGGTTAGGGTTAGGGTTAGGCTTCGGTTTAGGTTTCGGTATAGGGTTAGGTTTAGGGTTAGCGTTAGGTAGGGTTTGGGGTACAGATAGGGTTAGGGTTCGGGTAAGGGTTAGGTTTAGGGTTTTGCTTAGGGTCCGGTTTAGGGTTAGGTTTCGGTTTCAGGTTAGGGTTAGGGTTAGTGTTAGGGTTTGGGTTAAACAGTCAGTTTAAGGTTATGGTTAGGGTTAGGGATAGGGTTAGGGTTAGGGTTAGGGCTAGCGTTAGGGTACGCGTAAGTGTTATGGTAGGGGTAGGGTCAGGTTTCGGTTTAGGGTTACGTTTAAAGTTAGGCTTCGGGTAAGTGTCAGGGTCAGGGTTAGGGTTAGGGTTAGGGTTAGGATTAGGGATAGGTTTCAGTTTAGGGTTAGGGTTAGGGTTAGGGTTACGGTAAGGGTTAGGTTTAGGGTTAGGGTTAGGCTTAGGGTTATGGTTAGTTTCCGGTTTAGGTTTAGGGTTAGGGTTAGGGTTAGGATTAGGTTTCGGTTTCGGTTTAGGGTTAGTATAGGGTTAGGTTTCGGTTTAGGGTTAGGTTTAGGGTTAGGGTTAGGGTACGGGTAAGGGTTACGGTAAGCGTTAGGTTTCGGTTTCGGTTTAGGGATAGGGTTAGGGTGATTGTGAGGGTTAGGTTTTGGTTTAGGGTTAGGGTTAGGTTACGGGTAAGGGTTACGGTAAAGTTTAGGGTTAGGTTTCGGTTTCGGTTTCGGTTAGGGTTAGGGTTAGTGTTAGGTTACCAGTTAGGGTTAGGGTTAGGTTTCGGTTTCGGGTTAGGGTTATAGTTAAGGTTAGCGTTAGGGTACGGGTAAGTGTTACGGTAAGGGTTAGGGTCAGGTCTTTTTAGGATTAGGTTTAGGGTTAAGGTTCGGGTGAGTGTCAGGGTCAGGGTTAGGGTTAGGGTTCGGATTAGGCTTAGGGTTATGGTTAGGTTCCGGTTTGGGTTAGGGTTAGGGTTAGGGTTAGGATTAGGGGTAGGGTTAGGTTGCGGTTTAGGGTTAGTGTTAGGGTTAGGGTTAGGTTTTGGTTTAGGTTTAGGGTTAGGGTTAGGATACGGGTAAGGGATACGGTAAGTGTTCGGGTTAGGTTTCGGTTTAGGGTTAGGGTTAGGGTTAGGTTCCGGTTTATGGTTAGCGTTAGGGTTAGTTTTAGGTTCCGGTTTAGGGTTAGGGTGAGTTTTCGGTTTAGGGTTAGGGTTAGGGTGAGGGTTAGGGTAAGAGAAAGGGTTATGTTGTGGGTTAGGGTTAGGTTTTGGTTTAGGGTTAGGGTTAGGGATAGGGTTAGGTTACGGGTTAGGGTTATGGTTAGGTTTTAGTTTAGGGTTAGTTTTAGAGTTAGGTATAGGTTACGGGTTAGTGTTAGTGTTAGTTTTAAGTTTAGGTTACGGGTTAGCGTTAGGGTTAGGTTTCGGTTTCGGTTTCGGTTTAGTGTTAGGTGTAGGGTTAGTGTTATATTTAGGTGTCGGTTTAGGGTTAGTGTTAGGGTTATGGGTATGTTTCGGTTTCGGTTTTGGTTTAGGGTTAGGGTTAGGGTTAGATTTCGGTTTAGGGTTAGTGTTAGTGTTAGGGTTAGTTTTCGGTTTAGGGTTAGGGTTAGGGTTAGGTTCCGGTATAGGTTAGGGTTAGGTTTAGGATTAGGTTTCGGTTTAGGGTTAGGGTTAGTGTTAGGGTACGTGTAAGGGTTACTCTATGGGTTAGTGTTAATTTTCGGTTTAGGGTGAGGGTTTGGGTTAGGGTTAGGGCTAGTTTACGGGTTACGGTGGGGTTAGGGTTAGATTAGGGTTACTGTTAGGGTTAGGTTTCGGTTTAGGGTTAGGGTCAGGGTTAGGGTTAGGGTTAGTTTACTGGTTACGGTAGGGTTATGGTTAGGTTAGGGTTAGTGTTAGGGTTAGGTTTCGGTTTCGGGTTAGGGTTAGGGTTAGCTTTAGGGTTAGGTTTACGGATAGGGTTAGGGTAAGGGTTCGGGTAAGGGTTAGGATTAGGATACGGTTTGGGGTTAGGGTAAGGGTTAGAGTTAGTGTTGGTTTTCGTTTTAGGGTTAGGGTTAGTGTTAGGGTCAGGTTCCGGTTTAGGGTTAGGTTTAGGGTTAGGGTTAGGGTTAGGGTAACGGTTCGGGATAGGGTTAGAGTAAGGGTCAGGATTAGGGTTAGGGGTAGGGTACGGTTTAGGTTTAGGGTTAGAGTTAGGGGTAGGGTTAATGTTATGTTTTGTTTTAGGGTTAGGGTCAGGGTTAGGGTTAGGATACGGGTAAGGGATACGGTAAGTTGTGGGTTTACGTTCCGTTGTACGGTTAGTGTTAGGGTTAGATTTTGGTTCCGGGTTAGGGTTAGGGTTAGGTTTCGGCTTCGGGTTAGGGTTAGGGTGAGGGTTAGGATAAGAGTAAGGGTTATGTTATGGGTTAGGGTTAGGTTTCGGTTTAGGGTTAGGTTTAGTGTTAGGGGTAGCGTTAGGTTACGGGTTAGTGTTATGGTTAGGGTTAGGGTAAGGGTTCGGGTAAGGGTTAGGGTTAGGATAAGGTTTGGGGTTAGGTTAAGGGTTAGGGTTAGTGTTGGCTTTTGTTTTATGGTAAGGGTTACGGTTAGGGTTAGGGTTAGGGTTAGTGTAGGGTTAGGTTCCGGGTTAGGGTTATGGTTAGGGTTAGGAGTAGGGTTAGGTTCCATTTTAGGGTTAGGGTTAGGGT
This sequence comes from Otocyon megalotis megalotis, assembly GCA_017311455.1. NCBI lineage: Eukaryota > Metazoa > Chordata > Mammalia > Carnivora > Canidae > Otocyon > Otocyon megalotis. Next base: position 3,168 of record JAEUCK010006245.1, read on the forward strand.
TCGGGTTAGGGTTAGGGTAACGGTTTGGGTTAGGGTTAGAGTAAGGGTCAGGATTAGGGTTAGGCGTAGGGTATGGTTTAGGTTTAGGGTTAGGGTTGGGGTTAGGGTACGGGTAAGTGTTACGGTAACGTTTAGGGTTAGGTTTCGGTTTCGGTTTCGGCTTAGGGTTAGGGTTAGTGTAAGGTTACTGGTTAGGGTTAGGGTTAGGGTTAGGGCTAGCGTTAGGGTACGGGTAATTGTTACGGTAAGGGTTAGGGTCAGGTTTCGTTTTAGGGTTAGGTTTAGAGTTAGGGTTCGGGTAAGTGTCAGCGTCAGAATTAGGGTTAGGGTTAGGGTTAGGATTAGGGATAGGTTTCAGTTTAGGGTTAGGGTTAGGGTTAGAGTTCGGGTTCGGGTAAGTGTCAGGGTCAGGGTTAGGGTTAGGCTTAGGGTCATGGTTACGTTCCGGTTTAGCGTTAGGGTTAGGGTTAGGGGTAGGGTTAGGATTAGGGATAGGTTTCAGTTTAGGGTTAGGGTTAGGGTTAGAGTTCGGGTTCGGGTAAGTGTCAGGGTCAGGGTTAGGGTTAGGCTTAGGGTCATGGTTACGTTCCGGTTTAGCGTTTAGGGTTAGGGTTAGGGGTAGGGGTAAGGTTAGGTTTCGGTTTTGGGTTAGGGTTAGGGTTAGGTTTCGGTTTAGGGTTAGGGTTAGGGTTAGGGGTAGGTTACGGGTTAGGGTTAGTGTTAGTTTTAAGGTTAGATTACGGGTTAGGGTTAGGGTTAGGGATAGGGTTAGGTTTCGGTTTCGGTTTTGGTTTAGGGTTAGGTTTCGGTTTCGGTTTAGGGTTAGTTTTAGGGTTAGAGTTAGGTTTCGGTTTAGGGTTAGGGTTAGGCTTAGGGTAGTGTTAGGTTTAGGTTTCGGTTTAGGGTTAGTGTTAGTGGTAGGGTTAGGTTTCGGTTTAGGGTTAGGGTTTGGGTTTGGTTCCGGTTTAGGTTAGGGTTAGGGTTAGGTTTTTTAGGGTCATGGTTAGTGTTAGGGTACGGGTAAGGGTTACGGTAAGGGTTAGGGTTAGGTTTCGGTTAAGGGTTACGGTTAGGGTTAGGGTTAGGGTTAGTTTAAAGGTTACGGTTAGGGTTAGGCTTAGGTTAGGGTTAGAGTTCGGGTAACGGTTCGGGTTATGGTTAGGGTAAGGGTCCGGTTTAGGGTTAGATTAAGGGTAAGGATTAGGGTTAGGGGTATGGTTAGGGATAGGGTTAGGATAAGGTTTGGGGTTAGGGTAAGGGTTAGGGTTAGTGTTGGGTTTCGTTTTAGGTTTAGGTTTAGGGTTAGGGTTAGGGTTAGTGTTAGGGTTAGGTTCCGGTTTAGGGTTAGGGTTAGGGGTAGGGGTAGGGGTAGGGGTAGTTCTCTTTTAGGATTAGGGTTAGGGTAACGGTCCGGGTTAGGGTTAGAGTAAGGGTCAGGATTAGGGTTAGGGGCAGGGTACGGTTTAGGTTTAGGGTTAGAGTTAGGGTAAGGGTTAGGTTTAGGTTTCGGTTTAGGGTTAGGGGGGTTAGGGTACGGGTAAGTGTTGCGGTAAAGTTTAGGGTTAGGTTTCGGTTTCGGGTTAGGGTTAGGGTTAGGGTTAGTGTTAGGTTACCGGATAGGGTTAAGATTAGGGTTAGGGTTAGGGCTAGCGTTAGGGTACGGGTAAGTGTTACGGTAAGGGTTAGGGTCAGGTTTCGGTTTAGGGTTAGGTTTAGAGTTAGGGTTCTGGTAAGTGTCAGGGTCAGGGTTAGGGTTAGGTTTAGGGTTAGGATTAGGGATAGGTTTCAGTTTAGGGTTAGGGTTAGGGTTAGGGTTACGGTAAGTTTTAGGGATAGGGTTAGGGTTAGGCTTAGGGTTATGGTTAGGTTCCGGTATAGGGTTAGGGTTAGGGGTAGTGTTAGGGGTAGGGTTAGGTTTCGGTTTAGGGTTAGGGTTAGGTTTCGTTTTAGGGTTAGGATTAGGGTTATGTTTTGGATACGGGTAAGGGATACGGTAAGTGTTAGGGTTCGGTTTAGGTTTAGGTTTAAGTTTAGGGTTAGGGTTAGGTTCCGGTTTACGGTTAGCGTTAGGGTTAGGTTTAGGTTCCGGTTTAGGTTTAGGGTTAAGTTTCGGATTCGGGTTAGGGTGAGGGTGAGCGTTACGGTAAGAGTAAGGGTTACATTATGGGTTAGCGTTAGGTGTCGCTTTAGGGTTAGGGTTAGGCTGAGGGTTAGGGTAAGAGTAAGGGTTATGTTATGGGTTAGGGTTAGGTTTCGGTTTAGGGTTAGGTTTAGGGTTAGGGTTATGGTTAGGTTACGCGTTAGGGTTATGGTTAGGTTTTCCTTTAGGGTTAGGTTTAGGGTTAGGTCTAGGTTACGGGTTAGGGTTAGTGTTAGTTTTAAGTTTAGGTTCTGGGTTAGGGTTAGGGTTAGGTTTCGGTTTAGGGTTAGGGTTAGTGTTAGGGTACGTGTAAGGTTGCCGTATGGGTTAGGGTTAGTTTTCGGTTTAGGGTTAGGGTTAGGTTTAGGTTTAGGGTTAGGGTTATAGTTAGCGTTAGTGTTAGGTTACCGTTTAGGTTTAGATTTAAGATTAGGGTTAGAGTTCGGGTAAGGGTTAGGGTTCGGTTTAGGGTTAGCCTTAGGGTTAGGGTTACGGATAGGGCTCTGGTAAGCGTTCGGGTAAGGGTTAGGATTAGGAAACGGTTTGGGGTTAAGGTAACGGTTAGAGTCAGTGTTGGGTTTCGTTTTAGTGTTAGGGTTAGGGTGAGGTTAGGGTTGGGTTCCGGTTTAGGGTTAGGGTTAGGGTTATGTTTAGGGTTAGGTTCCGTTTTGGGTTAGGGTTAGGGTTAGCGTAACAGTCCGGGTTAGGCTTAGAGAAAGGGTCAATTTTAGTCTAAGGGGTAGGGTTCGGTTAAGGTTTAGAGTCAGAGTTAGGGTTCGGGTTACGGTTAGGTTTCAGTTTAGGGTTAGGGTTAGGGTTAGGGTTAGGCTTCGGTTTAGGTTTCGGTATAGGGTTAGGTTTAGGGTTAGCGTTAGGGAGGGTTTGGGGTACAGATAGGGTTAGGGTTCGGGTAAGGGTTAGGTTTAGGGTTTTGCTTAGGGTCCGGTTTAGGGTTAGGTTTCGGTTTCGGGTTAGGGTTAGGGTTAGTGTTAGGGTTTGGGTTAAACGGTCAGTTTAAGGTTATGGTTAGGGTTAGGGATAGGGTTAGGGTTAGGGTTAGGGCTAGCGTTAGTGTACGCGTAAGTGTTACGGTAGGGGTAGGGTCAGGTTTCGGTTTAGGGTTACGTTTAGAGTTAGGCTTCGGGTAAGTGTCAGGGTCAGGGTTAGGGTTAGGGTTAGGATTAGGGATAGGTTTCAGTTTAGGGTTAGGGTTAGGGTTAGGGTTACGGTAAGGGTTAGGTTTAGGGTTAGGGTTAGGCTTAGGGTTATGGTTAGTTTCCGGTTTAGGTTTAGGGTTAGGGTTAGGGTTAGGATTAGGTTTCGGTTTCGGTTTAGGGTTAGTATTAGGGTTAGGTTTCGGTTTAGGGTTAGGTTTAGGGTTAGGGTTAGGGTACGGGTAAGGGTTACGGTAAGCGTTAGGTTTCGGTTTCGGTTTAGGGATAGGGTTAGGGTGAGGGTGAGGGTTAGGTTTTGGTTTAGGGTTAGGGTTAGGTTACGGGTAAGGGTTACGGTAAAGTTTAGGGTTAGGTTTCGGTTTCGGTTTCGGTTTAGGGTTAGGGTTAGTGTTAGGTTACCAGTTAGGGTTAGGGTTAGGTTTCGGTTTCGGGTTAGGGTTATAGTTAAGGTTAGCGTTAGGGTACGGGTAAGTGTTACGGTAAGGGTTAGGGTCAGGTCTTTTTAGGATTAGGTTTAGGGTTAAGGTTCGGGTGAGTGTCAGGGTCAGGGTTAGGGTTAGGGTTCGGATTAGGCTTAGGGTTATGGTTAGGTTCCGGTTTGGGTTAGGGTTAGGGTTAGGGTTAGGATTAGGGGTAGGGTTAGGTTGCGGTTTAGGGTTAGTGTTAGGGTTAGGGTTAGGTTTTGGTTTAGGTTTAGGGTTAGGGTTAGGATACGGGTAAGGGATACGGTAAGTGTTCGGGTTAGGTTTCGGTTTAGGGTTAGGGTTAGGGTTAGGTTCCGGTTTATGGTTAGCGTTAGGGTTAGTTTTAGGTTCCGGTTTAGGGTTAGGGTGAGTTTTCGGTTTAGGGTTAGGGTTAGGGTGAGGGTTAGGGTAAGAGAAAGGGTTATGTTGTGGGTTAGGGTTAGGTTTTGGTTTAGGGTTAGGGTTAGGGATAGGGTTAGGTTACGGGTTAGGGTTATGGTTAGGTTTTAGTTTAGGGTTAGTTTTAGAGTTAGGTATAGGTTACGGGTTAGTGTTAGTGTTAGTTTTAAGTTTAGGTTACGGGTTAGCGTTAGGGTTAGGTTTCGGTTTCGGTTTCGGTTTAGTGTTAGGTGTAGGGTTAGTGTTATATTTAGGTGTCGGTTTAGGGTTAGTGTTAGGGTTATGGGTATGTTTTGGTTTCGGTTTTGGTTTAGGGTTAGGGTTAGGGTTAGATTTCGGTTTAGGGTTAGTGTTAGTGTTAGGGTTAGTTTTCGGTTTAGGGTTAGGGTTAGGGTTAGGTTCCGGTATAGGTTAGGGTTAGGTTTAGGATTAGGTTTCGGTTTAGGGTTAGGGTTAGTGTTAGGGTACGTGTAAGGGTTACTCTATGGGTTAGTGTTAATTTTCGGTTTAGGGTGAGGGTTTGGGTTAGGGTTAGGGCTAGTTTACGGGTTACGGTGGGGTTAGGGTTAGATTAGGGTTACTGTTAGGGTTAGGTTTCGGTTTAGGGTTAGGGTCAGGGTTAGGGTTAGGGTTAGTTTACTGGTTACGGTAGGGTTATGGTTAGGTTAGGGTTCGTGTTAGGGTTAGGTTTCGGTTTCGGGTTAGGGTTAGGGTTAGCTTTAGGGTTAGGGTTACGGATAGGGTTAGGGTAAGGGTTCGGGTAAGGGTTAGGATTAGGATACGGTTTGGGGTTAGGGTAAGGGTTAGAGTTAGTGTTGGTTTTCGTTTTAGGGTTAGGGTTAGGGTTAGTTAGGGTCAGGTTCCGGTTTAGGGTTAGGTTTAGGGTTAGGGTTAGGGTTAGGGTTAGGGTAACGGTTCGGGATAGGGTTAGAGTAAGGGTCAGGATTAGGGTTAGGGGTAGGGTACGGTTTAGGTTTAGGGTTAGAGTTAGGGGTAGGGTTAATGTTATGTTTTGTTTTAGGGTTAGGGTCAGGGTTAGGGTTAGGATACGGGTAAGGGATACGGTAAGTTGTGGGTTTACGTTCCGTTGTACGGTTAGTGTTAGGGTTAGATTTTGGTTCCGGGTTAGGGTTAGGGTTAGGTTTCGGCTTCGGGTTAGGGTTAGGGTGAGGGTTAGGATAAGAGTAAGGGTTATGTTATGGGTTAGGGTTAGGTTTCGGTTTAGGGTTAGGTTTAGTGTTAGGGGTAGCGTTAGGTTACGGGTTAGTGTTATGGTTAGGGTTAGGGTAAGGGTTCGGGTAAGGGTTAGGGTTAGGATAAGGTTTGGGGTTAGGTTAAGGGTTAGGGTTAGTGTTGGCTTTTGTTTTATGGTAAGGGTTACGGTTAGGGTTAGGGTTAGGGTTAGTGTAGGGTTAGGTTCCGGGTTAGGGTTATGGTTAGGGTTAGGAGTAGGGTTAGGTTCCATTTTAGGGTTAGGGTTAGGGTTCGGGTTAGGGTTAGGGTAACGGTTTGGGTTAGGGTTAGAGTAAGGGTCAGGATTAGGGTTAGGCGTAGGGTATGGTTTAGGTTTAGGGTTAGGGTTGGGGTTAGGGTACGGGTAAGGGTTACGGTAACGTTTAGGGTTAGGTTTCGGTTTCGGTTTCGGCTTAGGGTTAGGGTTAGTGTAAGGTTACTGGTTAGGGTTAGGGTTAGGGTTAGGGCTAGCGTTAGGGTACGGGTAAGTGTTACGGTAAGGGTTAGGGTCAGGTTTCGTTTTAGGGTTAGGTTTAGAGTTAGGGTTCGGGTAAGTGTCAGCGTCAGAATTAGGGTTAGGGTTAGGGTTAGGATTAGGGATAGGTTTCAGTTTAGGGTTAGGGTTAGGGTTAGAGTTCGGGTTCGGGTAAGTGTCAGGGTCAGGGTTAGGGTTAGGCTTAGGGTCATGGTTACGTTCCGGTTTAGCGTTAGGGTTAGGGTTAGGGGTAGGGTTAGGATTAGGGATAGGTTTCAGTTTAGGGTTAGGGTTAGGGTTAGAGTTCGGGTTCGGGTAAGTGTCAGGGTCAGGGTTAGGGTTAGGCTTAGGGTCATGGTTACGTTCCGGTTTAGCGTTAGGGTTAGGGTTAGGGGTAGGGGTAAGGTTAGGTTTCGGTTTTGGGTTAGGGTTAGGGTTAGGTTTCGGTTTAGGGTTAGGGTTAGGGTTAGGGGTAGGTTTCGGTTTAGGGTTAGGGTTAGGCTTAGGGTAGTGTTAGGTTTAGGTTTCGGTTTAGGGTTAGTGTTAGTGGTAGGGTTAGGTTTCGGTTTAGGGTTAGGGTTTGGGTTTGGTTCCGGTTTAGGTTAGGGTTAGGGTTAGGTTTCGGTTTAGGGTCATGGTTAGTGTTAGGGTACGGGTAAGGGTTACGGTAAGGGTTAGGGTTAGGTTTCGGTTAAGGGTTACGGTTAGGGTTAGGGTTAGGGTTAGTTTAAAGGTTACGGTTAGGGTTAGGCTTAGGTTAGGGTTAGAGTTCGGGTAAGGGTTCGGGTTATGGTTAGGGTAAGGGTCCGGTTTAGGGTTAGATTAAGGGTAAGGATTAGGGTTAGGGGTATGGTTAGGGATAGGGTTAGGATAAGGTTTGGGGTTAGGGTAAGGGTTAGGGTTAGTGTTGGGTTTCGTTTTAGGTTTAGGTTTAGGGTTAGGGTTAGGGTTAGTGTTAGGGTTAGGTTCCGGTTTAGGGTTAGGGTTAGGGGTAGGGGTAGGGGTAGGGGTAGTTCTCTTTTAGGATTAGGGTTAGGGTAACGGTCCGGGTTAGGGTTAGAGTAAGGGTCAGGATTAGGGTTAGGGGCAGGGTACGGTTCAGGTTTAGGGTTAGAGTTAGGGTAAGGGTTAGGTTTAGGTTTCGGTTTAGGGTTAGGGTTAGGGTTAGGGTACGGGTAAGTGTTGCGGTAAAGTTTAGGGTTAGGTTTCGGTTTCGGGTTAGGGTTAGGGTTAGGGTTAGTGTTAGGTTACCGGATAGGGTTAAGATTAGGGTTAGGGTTAGGGCTAGCGTTAGGGTACGGGTAAGTGTTACGGTAAGGGTTAGGGTCAGGTTTCGGTTTAGGGTTAGGTTTAGAGTTAGGGTTCTGGTAAGTGTCAGGGTCAGGGTTAGGGTTAGGGTTAGGGTTAGGATTAGGGATAGGTTTCAGTTTAGGGTTAGGGTTAGGGTTAGGGTTACGGTAAGTTTTAGGGATAGGGTTAGGGTTAGGCTTAGGGTTATGGTTAGGTTCCGGTATAGGGTTAGGGTTAGGGGTAGTGTTAGGGGTAGGGCTAGGTTTCGGTTTAGGGTTGGGTTAGGGTTAGGTTTCGTTTTAGGGTTAGGATTAGGGTTATGTTTTGGATACGGGTAAGGGATACGGTAAGTGTTAGGGTTCGGTTTAGGTTTAGGTTTAAGTTTAGGGTTAGGGTTAGGTTCCGGTTTACGGTTAGCGTTAGGGTTAGGTTTAGGTTCCGGTTTAGGTTTAGGGTTAGGTTTCAGATTCGGGTTAGGGTGAGGATGAGGGTTAGGGTAAGAGTAAGGGTTACATTATGGGTTAGCGTTAGGTGTCGCTTTAGGGTTAGGGTTAGGCTGAGGGTTAGGGTAAGAGTAAGGGTTATGTTATGGGTTAGGGTTAGGTTTCGGTTTAGGGTTAGGTTTAGGGTTAGGGTTATGGTTAGGTTACGCGTTAGGGTTATGGTTAGGTTTTCTTTTAGGGTTAGGTTTAGGGTTAGGTCTAGGTTACGGGTTAGGGTTAGTGTTAGTTTTAAGTTTAGGTTCTGGGTTAGGGTTAGGGTTAGGTTTCGGTTTAGGGTTAGGGTTAGTGTTAGGGTACGTGTAAGGTTGCCGTATGGGTTAGGGTTAGTTTTCGGTTTAGGGTTAGGGTTAGGTTTAGTTTTAGGGTTAGGGTTATAGTTAGCGTTAGTGTTAGGTTACCGTTTAGGTTTAGATTTAAGATTAGGGTTAGAGTTCGGGTAAGGGTTAGGGTTCTGTTTAGGGTTAGCCTTAGGGTTAGGGTTACGGATAGGGCTCTGGTAAGCGTTCGGGTAAGGGTTAGGATTAGGAAACGGTTTGGGGTTAAGGTAACGGTTAGAGTCAGTGTTGGGTTTCGTTTTAGTGTTAGGGTTAGGGTGAGGTTAGGGTTGGGTTCCGGTTTAGGGTTAGGGTTAGGGTTATGTTTAGGGTTAGGTTCCATTTTGGGTTAGGGTTAGGGTTAGCGTAACAGTCCGGGTTAGGCTTAGAGAAAGGGTCAATTTTAGTCTAAGGGGTAGGGTTCGGTTAAGGTTTAGAGTCAGAGTTAGGGTTCGGGTTATGGTTAGGTTTCAGTTTAGGGTTAGGGTTAGGGTTAGGGTTAGGCTTCGGTTTAGGTTTCGGTATAGGGTTAGGTTTAGGGTTAGCGTTAGGGAGGGTTTGGGGTACAGATAGGGTTAGGGTTCGGGTAAGGGTTAGGTTTAGGGTTTTGCTTAGGGTCCGGTTTAGGGTTAGGTTTCGGTTTCGGGTTAGGGTTAGGGTTAGTGTTAGGGTTTGGGTTAAACGGTCAGTTTAAGGTTATGGTTAGGGTTAGGGATAGGGTTAGGGTTAGGGTTAGGGCTAGCGTTAGTGTACGCGTAAGTGTTACGGTAGGGGTAGGGTCAGGTTTCGGTTTAGGGTTACGTTTAGAGTTAGGCTTCGGGTAAGTGTCAGGGTCAGGGTTAGGGTTAGGGTTAGGGTTAGAGTTAGGATTAGGGATAGGTTTCAGTTTAGGGTTAGGGTTAGGGTTAGGGTTAGGGTTAGGCTTAGGGTTATGGTTAGGTTCCGGGTTAGGTTTAGGGTTAGGGTTAGGGGTAGGATTAGGTTTCGGTTTCGGTTTAGGGTTAGTGTTAGGGTTAGGTTTCGGTTTAGGGTTAGGTTTAGGGTTAGGGTTAGGGTACGGGTAAGGGTTACGGTAAGCGTTAGGTTTCGGTTTCGGTTTAGGGATAGGGTTAGGGTGAGGGTGAGGGTTAGGTTTTGGTTTAGGGTTAGGTTTAGGTTACGGGTAAGGGTTACGGTAAAGTTAGGGTTAGGTTTCGGTTTCGGTTTCGGTTTAGGGTTAGGGTTAGGTTTCGGTTTCGGGTTAGGGTTATAGTTAAGGTTAGCGTTAGGGTACGGGTAAGTGTTACGGTAAGGGTTAGGGTCAGGTTTCTTTTTAGGATTAGGTTTAGGGTTAAGGTTCGGGTGAGTGTCATGGTCAGGGTTAGGGTTAGGGTTCGGATTAGGCTTAGGGTTATGGTTAGGTTCCGGTTTGGGTTAGGGTTAGGGTTAGGGTTAGGATTAGGGGTAGGGTTAGGTTGCGGTTTAGGGTTAGTGTTAGGGTTAGGGTTAGGTTTTGGTTTAGGTTTAGGGTTAGGGTTAGGATACGGGTAAGGGATACGGTAAGTGTTAGGGTTAGATTTCGGTTTAGGGTTAGGGTTAGGGTTAGGTTCCGGTTTATGGTTAGCGTTAGGGTTAGTTTTAGGTTCCGGTTTAGGGTTAGGGTGAGTTTTCGGTTTAGGGTTAGGGTTAGGGTGAGGGTTAGGGTAAGAGAAAGGGTTATGTTGTGGGTTAGGGTTAGGTTTTGGTTTAGGGTTAGGGTTAGGGATAGGGTTAGGTTACGGGTTAGGGTTATGGTTAGTTTTTACTTTAGGGTTAGGTTTAGAGTTAGGTCTCGGTTACGGGTTAGTGTTCTTGTTAGTTTTAAGTTTAGGTTACGGGTTAGCGTTAGGGTTAGGTTTCGGTTTCGGTTTCGGTTTAGTGTTAGGTGTAGGGTTAGTGTTATATTTAGGTGGCGGTTTAGGGTTAGTGTTAGGGTTAGGGGTAGGTTTCGGTTTCGGTTTTGGTTTAGGGTTAGGGTTAGGGTTAGGATACGGGTAAGGGATACGGTAAGTGTTAGGGTTAGGTTTCGGTTTAGGGTTAGGGTTAGGGTTAGGTTCCGGTTTATGGTTAGCGTTAGGGTTAGTTTTAGGTTCCGGTTTAGGGTTAGGGTGAGTTTTCGGTTTAGGGTTAGGGTTAGGGTGAGGGTTAGGGTAAGAGAAAGGGTTATGTTGTGGGTTAGGGTTTGGTTTTGGTTTAGGGTTAGGGTTAGGGATAGGGTTAGGTTACGGGTTAGGGTTATGGTTAGGTTTTAGTTTAGGGTTAGGTTTAGAGTTAGGTATAGGTTACGGGTTAGTGTTAGTGTTAGTTTTAAGTTTAGGTTACGGGTTAGCGTTAGGGTTAGGTTTCGGTTTCGGTTTCGGTTTAGTGTTAGGTGTAGGGTTAGTGTTATATTTAGGTGTCGGTTTAGGGTTAGTGTTAGGGTTATGGGTATGTTTTGGTTTCGGTTTTGGTTTAGGGTTAGGGTTAGGGTTAGATTTCGGTTTAGGGTTAGTGTTAGGGTTAGGGTTAGGTTTCGGTTTAGGGTTAGGGTTAGGGTTAGGTTCCGGTATAGGTTGGGTAGGTTTAGGATTAGGTTTCGGTTTAGGGTTAGGGTTAGTGTTAGGGTACGTGTAAGGGTTACTCTATGGGTTAGTGTTAATTTTCGGTTTAGGGTGAGGGTTTGGGTTAGGGTTAGGGCTAGTTTACGGGTTACGGTGGGGTTAGGGTTAGATTAGGGTTAGTGTTAGGGTTAGGTTTCGGTTTAGGGTTAGGGTCAGGGTTAGGGTTAGGGTTAGTTTACTGGTTACGGTAGGGTTATGGTTAGGTTAGGGTTAGTGTTAGGGTTAGGTTTCGGTTTCTGGTTAGGGTTAAGGTTAGCTTTAGGGTTAGGGTTACGGATAGGGTTAGGGTAAGGGTTCGGGTAAGGGTTAGGATTAGGATACGGTTTGGGGTTAGGGTAAGGGTTAGAGTTAGTGTTGGTTTTCGTTTTAGGGTTAGGGTTAGTGTTAGGGTCAGGTTCCGGTTTAGGGTTAGGTTTAGGGTTAGGGTTAGGGTTAGGGTAACGGTTCGGGATAGGGTTAGAGTAAGGGTCAGGATTAGGGTTAGGGGTAGGGTACGGTTTAGATTTAGGGTTAGAGTTAGGGGTAGGGTTAATGTTATGTTTTGTTTTAGGGTTAGGGTCAGGGTTAGGGTTAGGATACGGGTAAGGGATACGGTAAGTTGTGGGTTTACGTTCCGGTTTACGGTTAGCGTTAGGGTTAGATTTTGGTTCCGGTTTAGGGTTAGAGTTAGGTTTCGGCTTCGGGTTAGGGTTAGGGTGAGGGTTAGGATAAGAGTAAGGGTTATTTATGGGTTAGGGTTAGGCTTCGGTTTAGGGTTAGATTTAGTGTTAGGGGTAGCGTTAGGTTACGGGTTAGGGTTATGGTTAGGGTTAGGGTAAGGGTTCGGGTAAGGGTTAGGGTTAGGATAAGGGTTGGGGTTAGGTTAAGGGTTAGGGTTAGTGTTGGCTTTTGTTTTATGGTAAGGGTTACGGTTAGGGTTAGGGTTAGGGTTAGTGTAGGGTTAGGTTCCGGGTTAGGGTTATAGTTAGGGTTAGGAGTAGGGTTTGGTTCCGTTTTAGGGTTAGGGTTCGGGTTAGGGTTAGGGTTAGGGTAACGGTTTGGGTTAGGGTTAGAGTAAGGGTCAGGATTAGGGTTAGGCTTAGGGTATGGTTTAGGTTTAGGGTTAGAGTTAGGTTTAGGGTTAGGGTTAGGTTTCGGTTTCGGTTTCGGCTTAGGGTTAGGGTTAGTGTAAGGTTACCGGTTAGGGTTAGGGTTAGGGTTAGGGCTAGCGTTAGGGTATGGGTAAGTGTTACGGTAAGGGTTAGGGTCAGGTTTCGTTTTAGGGTTAGGTTTAGAGTTAGGGTTCGGGTAAGTGTCAGCGTCAGAATTAGGGTTAGGGTTAGGATTAGGGATAGGTTTCAGTTTAGGGTTAGGGTTAGGGTTAGAGTTCGGGTTCGGGTAAGTGTCAGGGTCAGGGTTAGGGTTAGGCTTAGGGTCATGGTTAGGTTCCGGTTTAGCGTTAGGGTTAGGGTTAGGGGTAGGGGTAAGGTTAGGTTTCTGTTTTGGGTTAGGGTTAGGGTTAGGTTTCGGTTTTGGGTTAGGGTTAGGGTTATGTTTCGGTTTAGGGTTAAGGTTAGGGTTAGGTTTCGGTTTTGGGTTAGGGTTAGGGTTAGGTTTCGGTTTAGGGTTAGGGTTAGGGTTAGGTTTCGGTTTCGGGTTAGGGTTAGGTTTAGGTTTACGATATGGGTAAGGGATACGATAAGTGTTAGGGTTAGGTATTGGTTTAGGGTTAGGGTTAGGGTTAGGGTGAGGTTCCTGTTTATGGTTAGCATTAGGGTTAGGTTTAGGTTCTGGTTTAGTGTTAGGGTTAGGTTTTGGTTTAGGGTTAGTGTTAGGGTGATGGTTTGGGTAAGAGTAAGCGTTATGTTATGGGCTAGGGTTAGGTTTCGGTTTGTGGTTAGGGTTAGGGTTAGGGCTAGGTTACGGGTTAGGGTTATGGTTAGGTTTTCGTTTAGGGTTAGGGTTATGGTTAGGTCTAGGTTATGGGTTAGGGTTAGTGTTAGTTTTAAGTTTAGGTTACGGGTTAGGATTAGGGGTAGGTTTCGGTTTCGGTTTAGTGTTAGGTTAGGGTTAGTGTTAGTGTTAGGTTTCAGTTTAGGGTTAGTGTTACGGTTAGGGGTAGGTTTCGGTTTCGGTTTAGGGTTAGGGTTAGGGTTAGAGTTAGTGTTAGGGTTAGGTTTCGTTTTAGGGTTAGTGTTAGTGTTAGGTTTCGGTTTAGGGTTAGGGTTAGGGTTAGGGTTAGAGTTAGTGTTAGGGTTAGGTTTCGATTTAGGGTTAGTGTTAGTGTTAGGTTTCGGTTTAGGGTTAGGGTTAGGGTTATGTTCCGGTATAGGTTAGGTTTAGGGTTAGGTTTCGGTTTAGGGTTAGGGTTAGAGTTAGTGTTAGGGTTTGGTTTTGTTTTAGGGTTAGTGTTAGTGTTAGGTTTCGGTTTAGGGTTAGGGTTAGGGTTAGGGTTAGACTTAGTGTTAGGGTTAGGTTTCGGTTTAGGGTTAGTGTTAGTGTTAGGTTTCGGTTTAGGGTTAGGGTTAGGGTTATGTTCCGGTATAGGTTAGGTTTAGGGTTAGGTTTCGGTTTAGGGTTAGGGTTAGTGTTAGGGTACCTGTAAGGGTTACGGTATGGGTTAGTGTTAGTTTTCTGTTTAGGGTTAGGGTTAGGGTTAGGGTTAGTTTACGGGTACGGTTAGGGTTGGGTTAGGTTAGGGTTAGTATTGGGGTTAGGTTAGTGAGGGTTAGGGTTAGGGTTATGTTTAGGGTTAGTGTTAGGTTACGGTTTAGGTTTAGGGTTAGGATTAGGGTTAGAGTTCGGTAAGGGTTAGGGTTAGGTTGAGGGTTAGCGTTAGGGTTAGGGTTACGGATAGGGTTATGGTAAGGGTTCGGGTAAGGGTTAGGTTTAGGATACGATTTGGGGTTAGGGTAAGGGTTAGAGTTAGTGTTGGGTTTCGTTTTAGGGTTAGGGTTAGGTTTAGGGTTAGGGTTAGGGTTAGGGTTAGGGTTAGTGTTAGGGTTAGGTTCCGGTTTAGGTTAGCGTTAGTGTTAGGTGTAGGGTTAGGTTCCGTTTTAGGGTTAGTGTTAGGGTTAGGGTAACTGTCCGGGTTAGGGTAGAGAAAGGGTCACGTTTAGGGTTAGGGGTAGGGTTTGGTTAAGGTTTAGGGTTAGAGTTAGGGTTAGGGTTAGGGTTAGGATTCAGTTAGGGTTAAGGTTAGGGTTAGGGTTAGGCTTCCGTTTAGGTTTCGGTATAGGGTTAGGTGTAGGGTTAGGGTTAGGGTACGGTTTAGAGTACGGATAGTGTTAGGGTTAGGTTTCGGTTTTGGGTTAGGGTTATGGTTAGGGTTAGTGTTAGGTTTAAATGGTCAGTTTAGGTTTAGGGTTAGGGTTAAGGATAGGCTTAGTGTTAGGGTTAGTGTTAGGGTTAGGTTCGGGTTTAGGTTTAGTGTTAGGGTTAGGGGTAGGGTTAGGTTCCGTTTAAGGGTTCGGGTTAGGGTTAGGGTTAGGGCAACGGTACGGGTTAGGGTTAGGGTTAGGGTCAGGTTTGGGTTTAGGGTAGGGTACGGTTTAGGGTTAGGTTTAGGGTTAGGGTTCGGTTTAAGGTTAGGGTTAGGGTACGGGTAAGGGATACGGTAAGTCTTAGGGTTAGGTTTTGGTTTAGGGTTAGGGTTAGGTTTAGGCTTATGGTTAGTGTTTGGGTTAGGTTCCGGTTTACCGTTAGGGTTAGGGTTAGGGTTAGGTTCCTGTTTAGGGTGAGAGTTAGAGTTAGCGTTGGTGTTAGGTTTAGTGTTAGCGTTACGGTACGGGTTAGGTTTAGGGTAAGGGTCAGGTTTAGGGTTAGGGTACGGGGTTAGGGTTAGGGTTAGTTTAGGGTTAGGGTTAGGGTTAGGGTTACAGGTTAGGGTTATGGTGATGGTTAGGGTTAGGGTTAGGTTTAGGTTTAGGGTTAGGGTTAGGTTAGGTTAGGATTAGGCTGAGGGTTAGGGTTAGGGGCTGAGGGTTAGGGTACGGGTAAGGGTTACATTATGGGTTAGGGTTAGGTTCCGGTTTAGGGATAGATTTAGGGTTAGGGTTATTGTTAGGTTATGGGTTAGGGTTATGGTTAAGTTTCCGTTTAGGGTTAGGGTTAGGGTTAGATTATGGGTTAGTGTTAGTGTTAGGGTTAGTGGTAGTTTACAGTTTAGGGTTAGGGTTAGGGTAAGGGTTCGGCTAAGGGTTAGGGTTATGGTACCATTTAAGGTTATGTTTAGGTTTAGGGTTAGGGTTAGGGTTAGGGTTAGGGTTAGGGTTAGGTTTCGGTTTAGGGTTAGGGTTAGGGTTAGGGTTAGGGTACGGGTAAGTGTTACGGTAAAGTTTAGGGTTAGGTTTCAGTTTCGGTGTAGGGTTAGGGTTAGGGTTAGTGTTAGGTTACCGGTTAGGGTTAGGTTAGGTTTCGGTTTAGGGTTAGGGTTAGGGTTAGCGTTAGGGTACGGGTAATTGTTACAGTAAGGGTTAGGGTCAGGTTTCGGTTTAGAGTTGGGTTTATGGTTAGGGTTCGGGGAAGTGTCAGGGTCAGGGTTAGGGTTAGGGTTAGGGTTAGGATTAGGGATAGGTTTCAGTTTAGGGTTAGGGTTAGGGTTAGTGTTATGGTTACTGTCAGGGTTAGGGTTAGGGTTAGGTTTAGCCTTAGGGTTATGTTTAGGTTCCGGTTTAGGGTTAGGGTTAGGGTTAGGGTTAGGTTTCGGTTTCGGTTTAGGATTAGAGTTAGGGTTATTGATAGGACACGGGTAAGGGATACGGTAAGTGTTAGGTTTAGGTTTTGGTTTAGGGTTAGGGTTAGGGTTAGGGTTAGGTTCCGGTTTACGGTTAGTGTTAGTGTTAGGTTTAGGTTCCGGTTTAGGTTTAGGGTTAGGTTTCGGTTTCGGGTTAGGGTGAGGCTTAGGATAAGAGTAAGGGTTATGTTATGGGTTAGGGTTAGGTTTCGGTTTAGGGTTAGGGTTAGGTTACGGTTTATCATTAGTGTTAGTGTTATGGTTAGGTTCCGGTTTACAGTTAGGGTTAGGGTTAGGATTATGTTGCTGTTTACGGTTGTGGTTAGGGTTAGGGTTAGGGTAAGGGTTATGTTCCTGTTTACGGTTAGGGTTAGGGTTAGATTAGGGTTAGGTTTAGGGTTGGGGTTACGGTACGGGTTAGGGTTAGGGTAAGGGTCAGGTTTAGGGTTAGGGTTTGGGTAAGGTTTAGGTTTAGGTTTAGGGTTAGGGTTAGGTTTAGGGTTAGGTTACAGTTTAGGGTTAGGGTTAGAGTTAGGTTTAGGGTTACTGTAGGTGTTAGGGTTAGGGTTAAGTTTAGGGTTACGGTTATGGTTAGGGTAAGGGTTCGGGTAACGGTTAGGGTTAGGGTACCATTTAGGGTTAGGTTTAGGGTTAGGGTTAGGGTTAGGGTTAGGTTTCTGTTGAGGGTTAGGTTTAGGGTTAGGATACTTGTAAGTGTTACAGTAAGGGTTAGGTTTAGGTTTCGGTTTAGGGATAGGGTCAGGGTGAGGGTGCGTGTTAGGTTTTGGTTTAGGGTTAGGGTTAGGGTTAGGGTCAGGGTACGGGTAAGGTTTACGGTAAAGTTTAGGGTTAGGTTTTGGTTTTGGTTTCCGGTTAGGTTTATGGTTAGTGGTAGTATACCGGTTAGGGTTAGGGTTAGGTTTCAGTTTAGGTTAGGGTAACGGTACAGGTTAGGGTTAGGGTTAGGGTTAGTGTTAGGGTTAGGGTTAGGGTTAGGGGTAGTGTTAGGTTTCGATTTAGGGTTAGGATTAGGGTTAGGTTTAGGTTTCGGTTTAGGGTTAGGGTTAGGGTTAGGGATAGGGTTAAGTTACGGGTTAGGGTTATGGTTAGGTCTTCGTTTAGGGTTAGGTTTAGCGTTAGGGCTAGGTTACAGGTTAGGGTTACTGTTAGGTTTAAGGTTAGGTTACGCGTTAGCGTTAGGGTTACCATTTGGGTTAGGTTTCGGCTTAGGTTTAGGTTTAGGTTTAGGGTTAGGGTTAGGTTTCGGTTTAGGGTTAGTATTAGTGTTAGGTTCTGGTTTGGGTTAGGTTTAGGGTTAGTGTTAGGGTTAGGTTTAGGGTTAGGGTTAGTGTTTGGGTACGGGTAAGGGGTACGGTATGGGTTAGGGTGAGGTTAGGGTTAGGGTTAGGGTTAGGTTTAGGGTTAGGGTTAGTGTTAGGGTTAGGTTCCGGTTTAGGGTTAGGGTTAGGTTTGGGGTTAGGGTTATTGTTAGGGTTACAGTACGGGTTAGGTTTAGGTTAAGGGTAAAGTTTAGGTTTAGTGTTAGGGTACTGTAGGGTTAGGATTAGGGTTAGGTTACAGTTAGGGTTAGGGTTAGGGTTAGGGTGAGGGTTAGTGTTACGGTAAGGGTTAGGGTTAGGGTATGGGTTAGGGTTAGGTTTCGGTTTATGGTTAGGTTTAGGGTTAGGGTTAGGGTTAGGTTTAGGGTTTGGGTTAGGCTGAAGGTTAGGGTTAGGGTTAGGGTTAGGATTAGGCTTCGGTTTTGGTTTCGGTATAGGGTTAGGTTTAGTGTTAGGGTTAGGGTACGGTTTAGGGTTAAGGATAGGGTTAGGGTTACGGTTAGGGTAAGGGTTAGCGTTAGGGTTTTGCTTAGGGTTTGGTTTATGGTTAGGTTTCAGTTTCGGGTTAGGGTTAGGGTTAGTGTTAGGGTTAGCGTTAAAGGGTCAGTTTTAGTTTTAGGGTTAGAGTTATGGTTAGGGATAGTGTTAGAGTTAGTGTTATGGTTACGTTCTGGTTTAGGTTTACGGTTAGGGTTAGGGTTAGGGGTAGGTTTAGGTTCCGTTGAAGCGTTCGGGTTACGATTAGGTTTAGAGTAACGGTACAGGTTAGGATTAGGGTAAGGGTCAGTTTTAGGTTTAGGGTTCGTGTGCGGTTTAGGGGTAGGGTTAGGGTTAGGGTTAGGGTTGGGTTAGGTTTCGGTTTAGGGTTAGGGTTAAGGATAGGGTTAGGGGTAGGGTTAGGGCACGGGTAAGGGATAGGGTAAGTGTTAGGGTTAGGTTTCTGTTTAGGGTTAGGGTTAGGTTTAGGGTTAGGGTTAGTGTTAAGGTTAGGTTCCAGTTTACGGTTAGGGTTAAGTTTAGGGTTATGTTCCTGTTTACGGTTAGGGTTAGGGTTAGTGTTAGGGTTAGGGTCAGGATTAGGGTTCTGTTCCTGTTTACGTTTAGGGTTAGGGTTAGTTAGGGTTAGGGTTACGGTACGGGTTAGGGTTAGGGTAAGGGTCAGGTTTAGGGTTAGGGTTTGGGTAAGATTTAGGGTTAGGTTTAGGGTTAGGTTAAAGTTTAGGGTTAGGGTTAGAGTTAGGTTTAGGGTTACAGTAAGGGTTAGGGTTAGGGTTAGGGTTAGGGTTAAGTTTAGGGTTACGGTTAGGGTTAGGGTAAGGAATCGGCTAAGGGTTAGGGTTAGGGTACCATTTAGGTTTAGGTTTAGGGTTAGCGTTAGGTTTAGGGTTAGGTTAAAGTTTAGGGTTAGGGTTAGGGTTAGGGTTCCGGTAAGGGTTACGGTAAGGGTTAGTTTTAGGTTTCGGTTTAGGGATAGGTTTAGGGTGAGGGTGAGGGTAATGTTTTGGTTTAGGGTTAGCGTTAGGTTTAGGGTTAGGGTAAAGGTTACGGTAAAGTTTAGGGTTAGGTTTCGTTTTCGGTTTAGGGTTAGCGTTAGGGTACGGGTAAGTGTCACAGTAAGGGTTAGGGTCAGCTTTCGGTTTAGGGTTGGGTTTAGGGTTAGGGTTCGGGTAAGTGTCAGGGTCAGGTTTAGGGTTAGGATTAGGGTTAGGATTAGGGATAGGTTTCAGTTTAGGGTTAGGTTTAGTGTTAGTGTTAGGCTTACGGTAAGGGTTAGGGTTAGGGTTAGGTGTAGGCTTAGTGTTATGTTTAGGTTCCGGTTTAGGGTTAGGGTTACTGTTATGGTTAGGGGTAGGGTTACGTTTCGGTTTAGGGTTAGGTTTAGGTTTAGGTTTCGGTTTAGCCTTACGGTTAGGGGTAGTGGTAGGATACGGGTAAGGGATACGGTAAGTGTTAAGGTTAGGTTTCGGTTTAGGGTTATGTTTAGGGTTAGGGTTAGGGTTAGGTTTCGGTTTCGGGTTAGGGTTAGGGTTATGTTCCTGTTTACGGTCAGGGTTAGGGTTAGGGTTAGGGATACGGTACGGGTTAGGGTAAGGGTCATGTTTAGGGTTAGCTTTTGGGTTAGGTTTAGGGTTAGGGTTAGGGTTAGGTTTCGGTTAAGGGTTAGGGTTAGCGTTAGGGTACGGGTAAGGGTTTTGGTATGGGTTAGGTTTAGGTGTCAGTTTAGGGATAGGTTTAGGGTGAGGGTGAGGTTTAGGTTTTGGTTTAGTGTTAGGGTTAGGGTTAGGGTAAGGTTTACGGTAAAGTTTAGGGTTAGGTTTCGGTTTCGGTTTCGGTTTCGGTTTAGGGTTAGGGTTAGCGTTAGGGTAAGGGTAAGTGTCACGGTAAGGGTTAGGGTCAGGTTTCGGTTTAGGGTTGGGTTTAGTGTTAGGGTTCGGGTAAGTGTCAGGGTCAGGTGTAGGGTTAGGATTAGGGTTAGGTTTAGGGATAGGTTTCAGTTTAGGGTTAGGGTTAGTGTTAGGGTTACGGTAAGGGTTAGGGTTAGGGTTAGGTTTAGGCTTCGGGTTATGTTTAGGTTCCGGTTTAGGGTTAGGGTTAGTGTTATGGTTAGGGGTAGGGTTAGGTTTCAGTTTAGGGTTAGGGTTAGGTTTCGGTTTCGGTTTAGGGTTATGGTTAGGGTTAGTGTTAGGATACGGGTAAGGGATATGGTAAGTGTTAGGGTTAGGTTTCGGTTTAGGGTTAGGGTTAGGTTTAGGGTTAGGGTTAGTGTTAGGGTTAGGTTCCGGTTTAGGGTTCGGGTTAGGTTTGGGGTTAGGGTTATTGTTAGGGTTACAGTACGGGTTAGGTTTAGGTTAAGGGTAAAGTTTAGGTTTAGTGTTAGGGTACTGTAGGGTTAGGATTAGGGTTAGGTTACAGTTAGGGTTAGGGTTAGGGTGAGGGTTAGTGTTACGGTAAGGGTTAGGGTTAGGGTATGGGTTAGGGTTAGGTTTCGGTTTATGGTTAGGTTTAGGGTTAGGGTTAGGGTTAGGTTTAGGGTTTGGGTTAGGCTGAAGGTTAGGGGACTGGTAAGGGTTACTTTATGGGTTAGGGTTAGGTTTCGGTTTAGAGGTAGGGTTAGTGTTAGTGTTAGGGTTAGGTTACGGTTTAGGGTTATGGTTAGGTTTCCATTTAGGGTTAGGGTAAGGGCTAGGGTTAGGGTTAGGTTCCGGTTTATAGTTAGGGTTCGGGTTAAGCGTAGGGTTAGGTTCCATTTTGGGGTTAGGGTTAGGGTTAGGGTAACGAGACGGGTTAGGTTTAGGTAAGGGTCAGGTTTAGGGTTAGGGGTAGGGTACGGTTTAGGTTTAGGGTTACAGTTAGGGTTAGGGTTCGTGTTACGGTAAGGGATAGGTTAGGGTTAGGTTTCGGTTTAGGGTTAGGGTTAGGGTTAGCGTTAGGGTACGGGTAAGTGTTACGGTAAGGGTTAGGGTCAGTTTTCAGTTTAGGGTTGGGTTTAGGGTTAGGGTTCGGGTAAGTGTCAGCGTCAGGGTTAGGGTTAGGGTTAGGGTTAGAATTAGGGATAAGTTTCATTTTAGGGTTAGGGTTAGGGTTAAAGTTAAGGTTACGGTAAGGGTTAGGGTTGGGGTTAGGTTTAGGCTTAGGGTTATGTTTAGGTTCCGGATTAGGGTTAGGGTTAGTGTTATGGTTACGGGTAGGGTTAGGTTTTGGATAGGGTTAGGGTTAGGGTTATGTTTAGGTTCCGGATTAGGGTTAGGGTTAGTGTTATGGTTAGTGGTAGGGTTAAGTTTTGGTTTAGGGTTAGGGTTAGGGTTAGGTTTAGGTTTCAGTTTATGGTTAGGGTTAGGGTTAATGTTAGGATACGGGTAAGGGATACGGTAAGTGTTAGGGTTAGGTTTCGGTTTATGGTTATGGTTATGGTTAGGGTTAGGGTTAGATTCCGGTTTACGGTTAGCGTTAGGGTTAGGTTTAGGTTCCGGTTTAGGGTTAGGGTTAGATTTCGGTTTCGAGTTAGCGTTAGGGTGAGGGTTAGGGTAAATGTAAGGGTTACATTATGGGTTAGGGTTAGGTTTCGGTTTATAGTTAGGGTTAGGGTTAGGGATAGGGTTAGGTTACGGTTTAGGGTTATGGTTAGGTTTTCTTTTAGTGTTACGGTTAGGGTTAGGGCTAGGTTACGGATTAGGGTTAGTGTTAGGTTTAAGTTAGGTTACGGGTTACGGTTAGGTTTAGGGTTAGGGTAGGGTTAGGGTTAGGGTTAGGTTTCTGTTTAGGTTTAGGTTTAGGGTTAGGGTAAGTGTTATGGTTAGGTTTCGATATATGGTTAGTGTTAGGGCTAGGTTTAGGTTTCGGTTTACGTTTAGGTTTCGGGTTAGGGTTAAGTTTCGATGTAGGGTTAGTGTTAGGGTTAGGGTTAGGTTTCGGTTTAGGGTTAGGGTTAGAGTTAGGTTCCGGTTTAGGTTAGGGTTAGGGTTAGGGTTAAGTTTCGGTGTAGGGTTAGTGTTAGTGTTAGTGTTAGGGTACGGTTAAGGCTTACGGTATGGGTTAGGGTTTGGTTTCGGTTAAGGGTTAGGCTTAGGGTTAGGGTTAGTTTATGGGTTATGGTTAGGGTTAGGGTTATGTTAGGGTTAGTGTTAGGGGTAGGTTTAGGTTTAGGTTTAGGGTTAGGGTTCCGGTTATGGTTAGGGTTAGTGTTAGGTTACGGTTTAGGTTTAGGGTTAGGATTAGGGTTAGTGTTCGGGTAAGGGTGAGGGTTAGGGTTAGGGTTCGGGTTAGGGTTTGGGTTAGGTTTAGCGTTAGGGTTAGGGTTATGGTTCGGGTTAGGGTATAAGGGTTCAGGTAAGGGTTACGGTTAGGATAAGGTTTGGGGTTAGGGTAAGGGTTAGGGTTAGTGTTGGGTTTCGTTTTAGGGTTAGGGTTAGGGTTCGTGTTAGGGTTATGTTCCGGTTTATGGTTAGGGTTAGTGTTAGGGGGAGGGTTAGGTTCCTTTTTAGGGTTAGGGTTAGGGTTACAGGAATAGTCTGGGTTCGGGTTAGAGTAAGGGTCTGGTTTAGGGTTAGGGGTAGGGTACGGTTTAGGTTTAGGTTTAGAGTTAGGGTTAGGTTTCAGTATAGGGTTAGGGTTAGGGTTAGGGTACGGGTAAGGGTTACGGTATAGTTCAGTGTTAGGTTTGGGTTTCGGTTTAGGGTTAGGGTTAGGTTTAGTGTTAGGTTACCGGTGAGGGTTAGGGTTAGGTTTCGGTTTAGGGTTCGGGTTCGGGTTAGGGCTAGCATTAGGGTACGGGTAAGAGTTATGGTATGGGTCACGGTCAGGTTTCGGTGTAGGGTTAGGTTTAGGGATAGGGCTTGGTAAGTGTCAGGGTCAGGGTTAGGGTTATGTTTCGGGTTAGGATCACGGTCAGCGTTAGGGTTAGGGTTACGGTTAGACTTAGGGTTATGGTTAGGTTCCGGTTGAGGTTTAGGGTTAGGGATAGGGTTGGGTTTCGGTTTATGGTTAGGGTGAGGGTTAGGTTTAGGGTTAGGTTTCGGTTTAGGGTTAGGGTGAGGGTTAGGTTTAGGGTTAGGTTTCGGTTTAGGGTTAGGGTTAGGATACGGGTACGGGATTCGGTAAGTGTTAGGGTAAGGTTTCGGTTTAGGGTTAGGGTTAGGTTTAGCGTTAGGGTTAGGTTCTGGTTTACGGTTAGCGTTAGGGTTAGGTTTAGGTTCCGGTTTAGGGTACGGTTAGGTTTCGGTTTAGGGTTTGTGTTAGGGTGAGGTTTAGGGTAAGAGTAAGGGTTACGTTATGGGTTAGGGTTAGGTTTCGGTTTAGGGTTAGGGTTAGGGATAGGGTTAGGTTTCGGGTTAGGGTTATGGTTAGGTTTTCCTTTAGGGTTAGGGTTATGGTTAGGGCTAGGTTACAGGGTAGGGTTAGTGTTAGTTTTAAGGTTAGGTTATGGGTTAGGGTTATGGTTAGGTTTCGGTTTCGGGTTCGGTTTAGGGTTAGGTTAAGGTTAGTTTTAGGGTTAGGTTTCGGTTTCGGTTTAGGGTTAGGGTTGGGGTAGTGTTAGGGTTAGGTTTCAGTTTAGCGTTAGTGTTAGGGTTAGGGTTATGTTTCAGTTTAGGGTTAGGGTTAGGGTCAGGCTCCGGTTTAGGTTAGGGTTAGGGTTAGGGTTATGGTTAGGTTTCGGTTTAGGGTTAGGGTTAGTGTTAGGGTACGGGTAGGGTTACGGTATGGGTTAGGGTTAGGTTTCGGTTTAGGGTTAAGGTTAGGGTTAGGCTTCGGTTTAGGTTTCGATATAGGGTTAGGGTTATTGTTAGGTTACGGTTTAGGGTACAGATAGGGTTAGGGTTAGGGTTTGGGTAAGGGTAGGGTTAGGGTTCTGTTTAGGGTTCGGTTTCGGGTTAGGGTTAGTGTTAGAATTAGGGTTAAACGGTCAGTTTTAGGTTTAGGTTTAGGGTTTGGGTTAGGGATATGGTTAGAGTTAGGGTTAGTGTTAGGGTTAGGTTCTCGTTTAGGTTTAGTGTTAGGGTTAGGGGAAGGGTTAGGTTCCGTTTAAGGGTTCGGGTAAGGGTTAGCCTTAGGGTAACGGTACAGGTTAGGGTTAGCGTTAGGGTTAGGGTTACGGTACAGGTGAGGTTTAGGGTTTGGGTTAGGGATAAAGTTAGGGATAGGGTTACATTACCAGTTAGGGTTAGGGTAAGGATTAAGGTTAGGTTTTCCCTATAGGTTAGGGTTAGGGTTAGGATTAGGGTTAGTGATACAGTACAGGTGAGGGTTAGGGTTAGTATTACTGTTAGGGTTAGGGTTATGTTTAGGTTTACGGTACAGGTTAGGGTTAGGTTTAGGGTTAGGTTTCATGTAAGGGTTACGGTACAGGTTAGGGTTAGTGTTAGTGTCAGGGTTAGGGTTACGGTAAGGTTAGAGTTAGGGTTAGGGTTACAGTACAGTTTAGGGTTAGGGTTAGGGTTATGGTGCAGGTTAGGGTTAGGGTTACGGTTAGGATTAGGGTTAGGGTTAGGGTGACGGTACAGGTTAGTGTTAGGGTTAGGGTTAGGATTACAGTACAGGTTAGGGTTAGGTTAGAGTTACGGTACAGGTTAGGCTTAGGGTTAGTTTTATGTTTAGGGTTCCGGTAGTAGTTAGGGTTAGGGTTAGGGTTTCGGTAGTGGATAGCATTAGGTTAGGGTTAGGGTTAGGGTAAGGGTTATGGTACAGTTGCAGCTTAGATTTAGGGTTAGTTTTAGGGTTATGGTACAGGTTATTTTTACGGTTAGGATTAGGGTTAGGGTTAGGTTTAAGGTTACGGTACGGGTTTCGGTTAGGGTTACGGTTAGGGTTAGGGTTACTGTACAGTTTCGGTTTAGGTTGAGGTTTAGGGTTAGGTTGATGGTACAGGTTAGGGTTAGGTTTGGGGTCAGGGTTCCAGTACAGGTTTGGGTTAGGTTTACGGTTAGGCTTAGGGATAGGTTTAGGGTTATGGTACAGGTTAGGGTTAGGTTGAATGTTAGGGTTAGAGTTACGGTACAGGTTAGGGTTAGGGCTAGGGGTAGGGTTAGGTTTAGGATTAGGTTTAGAGTTAGTGTTAGGGTTATGGTACAGGTAAGGTTTACGGTTTGGGTTAGGGTTAGGGTGAGGGTTAGGGTTAGGACTAGTGTTACGGTACACGTTTGGGTTAGGGTTACGGTTCGGGTTAGTGTTAGGGTAGGGTTAGGGTTAGGGTTATACGGAACAGCATAGTTTGAGAGTAGGGTTAGGGTTACGGTACAGGTTAGGGTTAGGGTTACGGTTAGGATTAGGGTTAGGGTTAGGGGTAGGGTTACGGTACAGGTTAGGGTTAGGGTTAGGGTTAGGGTTAGGATTACAGTACAGGTTAGGGTTAGGTTTAGAGTTACGTACAAGTTAGGCTCAGGGTTTGTTTTAGGGTTCAGGTTACGGTACAGGTTATTTTTACGGTTAGGTTTAGGTGTAGGTTTATGGTTAGGCTATTGCTACAGGTAGGTTTAGGATTTGGGTTACGGTTAGGATTACGGGACAGGTGGGTTAGTGTTAGGGTTAGGGTTAGCGTTAGGGTTAGGGTTACGGTACAGTTTGGCTTAGGCTTGGGTTTAGGGTTAGGTTTAGGGTTAGGGTTAGGGTTACGGTACAGGTTATTTTTAAAGTTCGTTTTAGGGTTAGGCTTATGCTACAGGTTAGCTTTAGGGTTAGGGTTAGTGTTAGGTTTACGGTACAGTTTTGGGTTAGGGAAAGGGTTAGGGTTAGGCTTAGGGTTACGGTACAGGTTAGGGTTAGGTTGAGGGTAAGGCTTAGGGTTACGGTACAGGTTAGGGTTAGGTTTAGGGATAGGGTTAGGATTACGGTACACGTTAGGGTTAGGATGAGGGTTAGATTTTGGATTACGGTACAGGGTAGGGTTAGGGTTAGGGGTAGGGTTAGGGTTAGGGTTAGGTTTAGGGTTACGGTACAGTTTAGGGTTAGGTTTAGGGTTAGTGTTCGGGTTAGTGTTACGGTACAGGTTAGGGTGAGGGTTAGGGTTAGGGTTAGGTATAGGGTTACGGTACAGGTTAGGGTTATGGTTATGGTTAGGGTTAGGTTTACGGTATAGTTTAGTGTTATGGTTAAGGTTATGGTTAGGTTTAGTTTTAAGGTTAGTGTTACGGTACAGGTGAGGGTTAGTGTTAGTGTTAGGGTTAGGGATAGAGTTATGGTACAGTTCATGGTTAGGGTTAGGCTTAGGCTTAGGGTTATGGTATAGGTTAGTGTTAGTATTAGGGTTAGTGTTAGGGTTAGTGTTACGGTACAGATTAGGGTTAGGGTTAGGATTAGGGTTAGGGTTAGGGTTACGGTACAGGTTAGTGTTACGGTTACGGTTAGGGTTAGGGTTAGTTTTAAGGTTAGTGTTACAGTACAGGTTAGGGTTAGTGTTAGTGTTAGGGTTAGGGATAGGTTTACGGTACAGGTTAGGGTTAGGGTTAGGGTTAGGGACACCGTAGAGGTTAGGGTTAGTGTTAGGGTTAGGGTTATGGTACAGGTTAGGATAAGGGTTATGGTTATGGTTAGGGTTACGGGAGAGTTTAGGGTTAGGGGTAGGGTTAGGTTTAGGATTAGGTTTAGAGTTAGTGTTAGGTTTATGGTACAGGAAAGGTTTACGGATTGGGTTAGGGTTAGGGTAAGGGTTAGGGTTAGGACTAGTGTACGCTACACGTTTGGGTTAGGGTTACGGTTCGGGGTAGTGTTAGGGTTAGGGTTTGGGTCAGTGTTAGGTTTAGCGTTAGAGTTACGGTACAGGTTAGTGTTAGGGTTAGGGTTAGGGTTAGGGATATGGTACAGGTTAGGGTTAGGTTGAGGGTTAGGGTTAGGTTACGGTAATGGTTATGGTTAGGGTTAGGGTTAGGATTACGGGTACCGGTTTGAGTTAGGGTTACCGATAGGGTTAGGGTTAGGGTTAGGATTACTGTACAGGTTAGGGTTAGCATGAGGGTCAGATTTACGATTACGGTACAGGTTAGGGTTAGGGTTAGGGTTAGGGATAGGGTTAGGGTTCCGGTTAGGGACACGGTACAGGTTAGGGTTATGGTTATGGTAAGGGTTAGGGTTAGGGTTACGGTACAGGTTAGGGTTAGGGGTAGGGTAAGGGTTAGTGTTAGGGTTAGTGTTACGATACAGGTAGGGTTAGGTTTAGGGTTAGGGTTAGGGTTACGGTACAGGTTAGGTTTACGGTTAGGGTTAGGGTTAAAGTTAGGGTTAGCGTTACAGTATAGTTTAGTGTTACGGTTACGTTTAGGGTTAGGGTTAGTTTTAAGGTTAGTGTTACGGAAAAGGTATGGGTTAAGCTAAGTGTTAGGGTTACGGTAACGGAACAGGTTAGGCTTATGCTCTGGGTTAGGTTTAGGGATAGGGTTACGCTACAGGTTAGGGTTAGAGTT
The DNA here is from genome assembly GCA_017311455.1 of Otocyon megalotis megalotis. Taxonomy (NCBI): domain Eukaryota; kingdom Metazoa; phylum Chordata; class Mammalia; order Carnivora; family Canidae; genus Otocyon; species Otocyon megalotis. Next base: position 29,723 of record JAEUCK010006245.1, read on the forward strand.
AGGGTTAGTGTTAGGGTACAGGTTAGGGTTAGGGTTAGGGTTAGTGATACGGTACAAGTTAGGGTTAGGGTTAGGTTTAGGGTTAGGGTTACGGTACAGGTTAGGATAAGGTTTAAGGTTAGGGTTAGGTTTACGGTAGAGGTTAGGGTTAGGGGTGGGGTTAGGTTTAGGGTTAGGTTTAGGGTTAGGGTTAGGGTTACGGTACAGGTAAGGATTACGGTTTGGATTGGTGTTATGATTAGTGTTGCGGTGCATGTTTGGGTTAGTGTTAGGGTTAGGTTTTGGGTTAGGTTTAGGGTTACGGATCAGGTTAGTTTGAGAGTTAGCGATAGGGTTATGGTACAGGTTAGGCTTAGGGTTAGGGATAGGGTTAGAGTTAGGGTTACGGTACAGGTTAGCGTTACGGTTAGGGTTAGGGTTAGGGTTAGGTTTACGGGAAAGTTTCGAGTTGCGGTAAGTGTTAGGGTTACGGTTAGTGTTATAGTACAATTTAGGGTTAGGGTAAGGGTAAGGTTAGGTTTTCGGTATAGGTTACGGTTAGGGTTTGGTTTAGGATTAGGGGTAGGGTTCGGGTAAAGATTAGGGTTATGGTTAGGGTTAGTTTACGGTACAGGTTATGGTTAGTGTTAGGATTAGGGTTAGGGATAGGGTTACGGTACAGGTTAGGGTTAGAGTTAGGGTTAGGTTCAGGTTTAGGGACACGATACATGTTAGGGTTAGTGTTAGGGTTATGGTTACGGTACAGGTTAGGATAGGGGTTAGGGTTATGGTTAGGGTTACGGGAGAGGTTAGTGTTTGGGGTAGGGTTAGGTTTTGGATTACGTTTAGAGTTAGTGTTAGGGTTATGGTACAGGTAAGGTTTACGGTTTGGGTTAGGGTTACGATTGGGGTAAGGGTTAGGGTTAGGGTTAGGTTTAGGGTTACGGAACAGCTTAGTTTGAGAGTAGGGTTAGGGTTATGGTACAGGTTAGGTTTAGTGGTAGGGTTAGTGTTAGGTTTAGCGTTAGAGTTATGGTACAGGTTAGTGTTACGGTTAGGGTTAGGGATACGGTACAGGTTAGGTTTAGGTTGAGGGTTAGGGTTAGGTTACGGTAATGGTTAGGGTTAGGGTTAGGGTTAGGATTACGGTACAGGTTTGGGTTAGGGTTACCGATAGGGTTAGGGTTAGGGTTAGGATTACTGTACAGGTTAGGGTTAGGATGAGGGTCAGATTTAGGATTACAGTACAGGTTAGGTTTAGGGTTAGGGGTAGGGTTAGGGGTACGGTTAAGGTTACGGTAAGGGTAAGGTTTAGGTTTACGGTACAGGTTAGGGTTAGGGTTAGGGTTACGGTTACGGTTAGGGTTAGTGTTACGTTACAGGTTAGGGTTAGGTTTAGGGTTAGTGTTAGGGTTACGGTACAGGTTAGGTTTACGGTTAGTGTTAGGGTTAGGGTTAATGTTAGGATTAGGGTTACAGTATAGTTAATGTTACGGTTACGGTTAGGGTTAGGGTTAGTAGTAAGGTTAGTGTTACGGTAAGGTAAGGGTTAAGATAAGTGTTAGGGTTATGGTAACGGAACAGGTAGGCTTATGGTTAGGGTTAGGGTTAGGGATAGGGTTACGTTACAGGTTAGGGTTAGAGTTAGGGTTATTGTTAGGGTACAGGTTAGGGTTAGGGTTAGAGACACGGTACAACTTAGTGTTAGGTTTAGGGTTAGGGTTACGGTACAGGTTAGGATAAGGTTTAGGGTTATGGTTAGGGTTACGCTAGAGGTTAGGGTTAGGGGTAGGGTTAGGTTTAGGCTTAGGTTAAGGGTTAGGGTTAGGGTTATGGTACAGGTATGGATTACTGTTTGGATTAGTGTTAGGATTAGTGTTGCGGTACATGTTTGGGTTAGGGTTACGGTTGGGGTTAGTGTTAGGGTTAGGTTTTGGGTTAGGTTTAGGGTTACGGTTCAAGTTAGTTTGAGAGGGTTAGGGTTATGGGACAGGTTAGGGTTATGGTTAGGGTTGGGGTTAGGGTTAATGTAATGGTTAGTATTAGGGTTAGGGTTAGGGTTAGGGTTACGGTACAGGTTAGGCTTAGGGTTAGTGATAGGGTTAGAGTTAGGGTTACGGTACAGGTTAGGTTTACGGTTAGGGTTAGGTTTAGGGTTAGGTTTACGGGAAAGTTTAGAGTTACAATTAGGGTAAGTGTCAGGGTTAGGGTTAAGGTTAGTGTACAGTACAATTTAGGGTAAGGGTAAGGGTTAAGGTTAGGTTTTCGGTATAGGTTAGGGTTAGGGTTAGGGTTAGGGTTAGGATTAGGGGTAGGGTTCGGGTAAGTGTTACGGTTAGGGTTAGCTTTAGGGTAGGGTTAGTGTTACGGTACAGGTGAGGGTTAGGTTTAGGGTTAGGGTGAGGGTTAGGGTTAAGGTTACGGTACAGGTTAGGGTTAGCGTTAGGGTTAGGGTTCTGGCACAGGTTAGTGATAGGTTTAGGTTTTGGTTTCGTGTAAGGGTTACGGTACAGGTTAGGGTTAGTGTTAGTGTTAGGGTTAGGGTTACGGTAAGGTTAGGGTTAGAGTTAGGGTTACAGTACAGGTTAGGGTTAGGGTTAGGGTTACGGTACAGGCTAGGGTTAGGGTTAGGGTTAGGGTTAGGGATAGGTTAACCGAAGAGGTTAGGGTTATGGTTAGGGTTACGGTACAGGTTAGAGTTAGGGTTAGTTTTAGGGTTAGGGTTAGGGTTAGGATTAGGGTTTTGTTACATGTTAGAGTTAGGGTAAAGGTTAGGGTTACGGTACAGGATAGTGTTAGGGTTAGGGTTAGGGTTAGATTTACAGTACAGGTTAGGCTTAGGGTTAGGGTTAGGGTTACGGTAACGGTAGTGGTTAGGGTTAGGGTTATGGTTAGGTTTAGGGTTAGGGTTAGGGTTACGGTACAGGTTAGTGTTAGTGTTAGGGTTAGGGTTTGTGTTAGGTTTAAGGTTACGGTACAGGTTAGGATTAGGGTTAGGGTTAGGGTTACGGTACAGGTTAGGGTTACGGGTAGAGTTAGGGTTAGGGTTAGGGATACGGTAGAGTTAGTGTTACGGTTACTTTAGGGATAGGATTAGTTCTAAGGTTAGTGTTACGGAACAGGTTAGGGTTAGGCTAAGTTTTAAGGTTAGGGTTACGTTAAAGTTTAGGGTTAGGGTTAGGGTCAGGGTTACGGTACAGGTTTGGGTTAGGGTTACGGTTAAGCTTAGGGATAGGTTTAGGGTTACGGTACGGGTTAGGGTTAGTTTGAATGTTCGGTTTAGGGTTACAGTACAGGTTAGTGTTAGGGTTAGGGGTATGGTTAGGTTTGAGGTTTGGGTTACGGTACAAGTTAGTGTTAGGGTTAGGGTAAGGGATAGGGTTTGTGTTAGGGTTAGGGTACAGGTTAGGTTTAGGGTTAGGTTTAGTGTTAGGGTAAGGGTTACGGTACAGGTTAGAGTTAGGGTTAGGGTTAGGGTTACGGTACAGTTTTGGGTTAGGGTTAAGGTTACAGTACACGTTAGGTTTAGGGTTAGGTTTATGGTTAGTTTTAGGGTTACAATACAGGTGAGGGGTAGGGTTAGGGTTACGGTACAGGTTAGGGTTAGGGTTTGGTTTAGGGTTAGGGTTCGGGTTAGGTTCACTGTACAGGTTAGCATTAGGTTTAGGATTAGGGTTAGTGTTATGGTACAGGAGAGGGTTAGGGTTTGTGTTAGGGTTAGGGTTAGGGTTAGGGTAGTGTTACGTACTGGTTAGGGTTAGGGTTAGGGTTAGGGTTACCGTACAGTTTAGGGTTAGCGTTAGGGTAAGGGTTACGGTACAGGTGAGGGTTAGGTTGTGGGTTAGTGATAGATTTAGGGATAGGGTTACATTACCGGTTAGGGTTAGGTTTAGGGTTAAGGTTAGGTTTTCCGTATAGGTTAGGGTTAGGATTATGGTTAGTGATACGGTACAGGTGAGGGTTAGGGTTAGGGTTAGTGTTAGGGTTAGGGTTAGGTTTAGGCTTATGGTACAGGTTTGGGTTAGGGTTACGATAGGGTTAGGGATAGGGTTAGGGTTACGGTACAGGTTAGGGTTAGGTTGAGGGTTAGGGTTAGGGTTACAGTACTGGTTAGGGTTAGGGTTAGGGATAGGATTACACTAAAGGTTTTTGTTAAGGTTACTGTTAGGTTTAGGGATAGGGTTAGGATTACGGTACACGTTAGGGTTAGGATTAGGGTTAGATTTTGCATTACGGTACAGGTTAGGGTTAGGGTTAGGGGTAGGGTTAGGGTTAGGGTTAAGGTTACGGTATAGTTTAGGGTTAGGGTTAGGGTTAGGCTTAGGGTTACGGTACAGGTTAGGGTTAGGTTGAGGGTTAGGGTAGGGTTACGGTACTGGTTAGGGTTAGGGTTAGGGTTAGGATTACAGTAAAGGTTTTTGTCAAGGTTACTGTCAGGTTTAGGGATAGGGTTAGTATTACGGTACACTTTAGGGTTTGGATGAGGTTTAGATTTTGGATTACGGTACAGGTTAGGATAAGGGTTAGGGGTAGGGTTAGGGTTAGGGTTAAGGTTACGGTACAGTTTAGGTGTAGGGTTAGTGTTAGGGTTATTGTTACGGTACAGGTTAGGGTGAGGGTTAGGGTTAGGGTTAGGTAGGGTTACGGTACAGGTTAGGGTTACGGTTAGGGTTAGGGTTAGGGTTACGGTATAATTTAGTGTTATGGTTACGGTTATGGTTAGGGTTTGTTTTAAGGTTAGTGTTACGGTACAGGTTAGGGTTAGTGTTTGTGTAAGGCTTAGGGATAGGGTTACGGTACAGTTCAGGGTTAGGTTTAGGGTTAGGATTAGGGTTACGGTATAGGTAGTGTTAGTGTTAGGGTTAGTGTTACAGTACAGGTTAGGGTTAGGGTTAGGGTTAGGTTACGGTACAGGTTAGTGTTACGGATATGGTTAGGGTTAGGGTTAGTGTTAAGGTTAGTGTTACAGTACAGGTTAGGGTTAGTGTTAGGGTTTTTGTTAGGGATAGGGTTAGGGTTAGGTTTAGGGTTACCGTACAGTTTAGGGTTAGGTTTAGGGTTAGGGTTAGGGTACAGGTTAGGGTTAGGGTTAGGGTTAGGGACCACGTACAGGTTAGGGTTAGTGTTAAGGTTAGGGTTACGGTACAGGTTAGGATAAGGGTTAGGGTTATGGGACAATTTAGGTTTAGGGGTAGGGGTAGGTTTAGGATAAGGTTTAGAGTTAGTGTTAGGGTTATGGTACAGGTAAGGTTTACGGTTTGGGTTAGGGTTAGAGTGAGGGTTAGGGTTAGGACTAGTGTTACGGTATACATTTGGGTTAGGGTTACGGTTCTGGTTAGTGTTAGTGTTAGGTTTAGCGTTAGGGTTAGTGTTACCGTATAGCTTAGTTTGAGAGTAGGGTTTGGGTTATGGTACAGGTTACGTTTAGGGGTAGGGTTAGTGTTAGGTTTAGCGTTATAGTTACGGTACAGGTTAGTGTTAGTGTTAGTGTTAGGGTTAGGGATACGGTACAGGTTAGGTTTAGGTTGAGGGTTAGGGTTAGGTTACGGTAATGGTTAGGGTTAGCATTAGGGTTAGGATTACGGTACAGTTTTGGGTTAGGGTTACTGATAGGGTTAGGGTTAGGGGTAGGGTTACGGTACAGGTTAGGGTTAGGGTTACGGTAAGGGTTATGGTTAGGGTTACGGTACAGGTTAGTGTTAGGGGTAGGGTTAGGGTTAGTGTTAGGGTTAGTGTTACGATACAGGTAGGGTTAGGTATAGAGTTAGGGTTACGGTAAAGGTTAGGTTTACGGTTAGGGATAGGGTTAGGGTTAAAGTTAGGGTTAGGGTTACAATATAGTTTAGTGTTACGGTTAGGGTTAGGTTAGTTTTAGGGTTAGTGTTACGGTAAATGTAAGGGCTAAGCTAGGTGTTAGGGTTACGGTAACGGAACAGGTTAGGCTTATGGTTAGGGTTAGGGTTAGGGATAGGGTTACGCTACAGGTTAGGGTTAGAGTTAGGGAGAGTGTTAGGGTACAGGTCAGGGCTAGGGTTAGGGTTAGGGACATGGTACAAGTTAGGGTTAGGTTTAGGGTTAGGGTTACGGTACAGGTTAGGATAAGGTTAGGGTTATGGTTAGGGTTACAGTAGAGGTTAGGCTTAGGGGTAGGGTTAGGTTTAGGGTTAGGTTTAGGTTTAGGGTTTGGGTTACGGTACAGGTAAGGATTACGGCTTGGATTAGTGTTAGGATTAGTTTTGCGGTACACGTTTGGGTTTGGTTATGGTTGGGGTTAGTGTTAGGGTTAGGTTTTGGGTTAGGTTTAGGGTTATGGTTCAAGTTAGTTTGAGAGTTAGGGTTAGGGTTATGGTACAGGTTAGGGTTACGGTTAGGGTTGGGGTTACGGTTAAGGTAAAGTTAATATTAGGGTTAGGGTTAGGGTTACGGTACAGGTTAGGCTTAGGGTTAGGGATAGGGTTAGAGTTAGGGTTACGGTACAGGTTAGGGTTACGGTTAGGGTTAGGTTTACGGGAAAGTTTAGAGTTACGGTTACGGTAAGTGTTAGGGTTAGGGTTAAGGTTAGTGTTACAGTACAATTTAGGGTTAGGGTAAGGGTTAAGGTTAGGTTTTCGGTATAGGTTAGGGTTAGGTTTAGGGTTAGGATTAGGGGTAGGCTTCGGGTAAGGGTTACGGTTAGGGTTAGGATTAGGGTTAGGGTTAGGGTTAGTGTTACGGTACAGGTGAGGTTTAGGGTTAGGGTTAGGGTGAGGGTTAGGGTTAAGGTTACGGTACAGGTTAGGGTTAGTGTTAGTGTTAGGGTTACAGTACAGGTTAGTGTTAGGTTTAGGTTTTGGTTTCGTGTAAGGGTTACGGTACAGGTTAGGGTTAGTGTTAGTGTTAGGGTTAGGGTTACAGTACAGGTTAGGGTTAGGGTTAGGGTTACGGTACTGGTTAGGGTTAGGGTTAGGGATAGAGTAACCGAACAGGTTAGGGTTATGGTTAGGGTTACGGTACAGGTTAGAGTTAGGGTTAGTTTTAGGGTTAGGTTTAGGGTTAGGGTTAGGGTTACGGTACATGTTAGTGTTAGTGTTAGGGTTACGGATCGTGTTAGGTTTAACGTTACGGTACAGGTTAGGCTTAGGGTTAGGGTTAGGGTTACGGTACAGTTTTGGGTTACAGTTAGTGTTAGGGTTAGGGTTAGGGATACGGTAGAGTTTAGTGTTACGGTTACTTTTGGGATAGGGTTAGTTTTAAGGTTAGTGTTACGGAACAGGTTAGGGTTAGGCTAAGTGTTAAGGTTAGGGTTACGGTACATTTAGGATTAGGCTAAGTGTTAAGGTTAGGGTTGCGGTACAGGTTAGGGTTAGGGTTAGGGTTAAAGTCAGGGATAAGGTTATGCTACAGGTTAGGTTTAGAGTTTCTGTAAGGGTTAGGGTTAGGTTCAGGGTTACCGTTCAGGTTAGGGTTACGGTTAGGGTTAAGTTAGGGTATAGGTTAGGGTTAGTGTTGGATTAGTTTTAGGGTACAGGTTAGGGTTAGGGTTAGGGACACGGTATAGGTTAGGGTTAGGGTTAGGTTTAGCTTACGGTACACGTTAGTATAAGGGTTAGGGTTAGGTTAGGGTTAGGGTTATGGTAGTGGTTAGGGTTAGGGGTAGGGTTAGGTTAGGGTTAGGGATACGGTACAGGTAATGGTTAGGGTTATGTTTAGGGTTAGTGTTAGGGTTAGGTTTAGGGTTAGGGTTAGGGTTACGGTACATGTTAGTTTGAGAGTTACGGTTAGGGTCATGGTACAGGTTAGGGTTAGGGTTAGTTTAAGGTTAGTGTTAAGTTAAAGTTTAGTATTAGGGTTACGGTTAGGGTTAGGGTTAGGAGTAGTGTTACGGTACAGGTTAGGCTTAAGGTTAGAGTTAGGGTTAAGGTTACGGTAGTGGTTAGGGTTAGGGTTAGGTTTAGGGTTAGGGTTAGGTTTATGGTACAGGTTATTTTTAAGGTTAGGGTTGGGGTTAGGGTTAGGCTTATGCTTTAGGTTTAGGGTTCGGGATAGGTTTAGTGTTACGGTACAGGTTAGGGTTAGGATTAGGGTAAGGGTTAATGTACAGGTTAGGTTTAGTGTTAGGTTTAGGTTTAGGGTTAGTGTTAGGTTTAGGGTTAGGGTTACGGTGCAGGTTAGGGTTAGGATTAGGGTAAGTGTTAATATACAGGTTAGGTTTAGTGTTAGGTTTAGGTTTAGGGTTAGGGTTAGGGTAAGGGGTAGGGTTAGGTTTAGGGTTAGGGTTACGGTACAGGTTAGGGTTAGGGTTAGGCTTAGTGTTAGGTTTACGGTACAGGTTAGGGTCTGGGTTTGGGTTAGGTTTAGGGTTATGTTACACGTTGGGGTTAGGGTTAGTGTTAGGGGTAGTGTTAGGGTTAGGGTGTTGGTACAGTTTAAGATTAGTGTTAGGGTTAGGTTTAGGGTTATGATTAGGGTTACGGTAGAGTTTAGGGTTACGCTTTGGTTTAGGGTTAGGGTTAGGGTTACGGTACAGATTAGGTTTAGGGTTAGGGATATGGTTAGCGTTATGGTACAGGTTAGGGTTAGGGTTACTGTTAGGGTTGTGGTATAGGTTTGGCTTAGGGTTACGGTTTGGGTTAGGGTTAGGGTTACGGTACAATTAGTGTTAGGGTTAGGGTTAGGTGTACGGTACAGGTTAGGGTTAGGATAAAGGGGAGAGTTATGGTACAGGTTAGGTTTAGTGTTAGTGTTAGGGTTACGGCACAGGGTTAGGGTTAGGGTCAGGTGTACGGTACAGGTTAGGGTTAGGTTTAGGGTTAGGGTCGGTACAGGCTGGGTTTAGGGTTAGGGTTACGGTACAGGTTAGGGTCAGGGTTAGAGTTATGGTATAGGTTAGGGTTAGGTTTAGGGTTAGGGTTAAGGATAGGGTTACTGTACAAGTTAGGGTTAGGGATAGGGTTAGGGTTAGGTTTAGGCTTAGGGTTAGGGTTACGGTATAGGTTATTTTTAAGGTTAGGTTTAGGGTTAGGGTTAGGCTTATGCTAGAGGTTAGGTTTAGGTTTAGGGTTAGGGTTAGTGTTATGGGACAGGTTAGTGTTAGGTTGAGGTATAGGGTTAGGGTTAGTGTTACGGTAAGGTTAGGGTTAGAGTTAGGTTTAGGGTTAGGGTTAGCATCAGGATTACGGTACAGGTTAGGGTTAGGGTTAGGGTTTCGGTACAGGTTAGGTTTAGCGTCTGGTTTAGTGTTATGGTACAGGTAAGGGTTACGGTTAGGGTTAGGGTTAGGGTTAGGGTTAGGGTTAGGTTTGTGGTACAGTTGTGGGTTAGGTTTACGGGTAGGGTTAGGGGAAGGGTTAGGGTTAGGGTTACGGCACAGTGTAGGGTTAGGTTTAGGATTAGGGTAAGGGTTACGGTACAAGTTAGGGTTAGGTTTAGGTAAGTGTTAGGGTTAGGGTTACGGTACGTTTAGGGTTAGGCCTAGGGTTAGGGTTACCATACAGGTTACTGTTAGGGTTAAGGTTAGGTTTAGGGTTACAGTATAGGTTAGGTTTAGGGTTAGTGGTAGGTTTATGGTACAGGTTAGGGTTAGGGTTAGGGTTATGGTTTCGATACAGGTTAGGGTTACGGTACAGTTTAGGGTTAGATTTAGGGTTATGGTACAGGTTACGGTTAGGGTTAGCGTTAGGTTTAGGGTTACGGTACAAGTTAGGGTTAGGGTTAGGGTTAGTGTTAGGGTTATCGTACAGGTTAGGGTCAGGGTTAGGGTTAAGGTTAGGGTTGGGGTACAGGTTTGGGTTAGGGTTAGTGTTACTGTATAGGTTAGCATTAGATTTAGGGTTAGGGGTACGGTACAGGAGAGGGTTCGGGTTAGGGTTATGGTTATGGTTATGGTTATCGGACAGGGTATGGTTAGTTTTAAGTTTAGGGTTCGGGTTACGGTACAGGTTAGTGTTAGGGTTAGGGTTATGGTTGCAGTACAGGTTAGGTTTATGGTTACAGTTAGGGTTACCGTACAGGTTAATGTTACTGTTAGTATTATGGTTAGGGTTACGGTTACTGTAGAGTTTAGTGTCAGGGTTAGGGTTAGTGTTAGGGTTAGGGTTGCGGTACAGGATAGGGTAGGGTTAGACTTAGGGCGAGGGTTAGGTTTAGGGTTAGGCTTATTGTACAGTGTAGTTTTAGGCTTAGGGTAGGGTTAGTGTTACGGTACAAGTTAGGGTTTGGTTTATGGTTAGTGTTAGGGTAGGAGTACGGTACAGGTTAGGGTTAGGGTTAGGGTTAGGGTCAGTGTTACGGTACAGGTTAGGGTTGGGGTTAGGGTTAGGATTACGGTACAGGTTAAGGTTATCCTTAGGGTTAGGTTTACGGTACACGTTAGGATTAGGATTAGGGTTAGTGTTAGTGTTACGTTACAAGATAGGCTTAGGTTTAGGGTTAGGGTTGCGGTACATGTTAGGGTTAGGGTTAGGGTTAGGGTTACCGTACAGGTTAGGTTTAGGGTTAGGGTTAGGGTTTCGGTACAGATTAGGGTTAGGGTTAGGGTTAGGGTTACGGTACAGGTTAGCATTAGGGTTAGGGTTAGGGTTACGGTACAGGTTAGGGTTAGGGATAGGGTTATGTTTAGGGTTACAGTACAGGTTAGCATTAGGGTTAGGGTTAGGGTTAGGTTGACGGTACAGTTTAGGGTTAGGGTTAGGTTTAAGGTTAGTTTTAGGGATAGGTTTAGGTTTAGTGTTAGATTTACGGTACAGGTAGGGTTAGGGTTAGGGTTAGGGTTAGGGTTAACGTACCGGTTAGTGTCAGGGTTAGGGTAAAGGTTAGGGTTAGTGTTAAGTTTAGGGTTAGGGTTGCGGTACAAGTGAGGATTAGGATTAGTGTTGGGATTACTGTAAAGGTTAGGTTTAGAGTTAGGTTTAGGGTTAGGGTTGCGGTACAGGTTAGTATTAGGGTTAGGGTTACCGTTACGGTACAGGTTATGGTTAGGTTTAGGGTTAGGGTTAGGGTTACTGTACAAGTTAGGGTTACGATTAGGTTTAGGGTTAGGGTTACCATGCAGGTTAGGGTTAGTGTTAGGGTTAGGGTTAGGGTTAGGTTTAGGGTTACCGTACAGGTTAGGATCAGGGTTAGGGTTAGGGTTAGGGTTAGGGTTGTGGTACAGCTTAGGGTTAGAGTTAGTTTTAGTGTTACCGTACAGGTTAGGGTTAGTGTTAGGGTTAGGTTTATGGTACAGGTAAGGATTAGTGTTAGTGTTAGGGTTAGGGTTATGATACAGGCTAGGGTTCGGGTTAGGGTTAGGATTACAGTACAGGTTACGGTTAGGTTTAGGGTTAGTGTTGGGGTTACGGTACAGGTTAGTGTTATTTTAAGGTTAGGGTTACGGTACAGGCAGGGTTAGGGTTAGGGTTATGGTTATGGTTAGGGTTAGGGTTACGGAACAAGTTAAGGTTACGATTAGGTTTAGGGTTAGGTTTACGGTATAGGTTAAGGTTGGGGTTAGGGTTTTGGTTAGGTTTAGGGTTACGGTTCATGTTTTGGTTAGGGTTAGGGTTACGGTACTGGGTATGATTAGATTTAGGTTTAGGGTTTCGATACAAGTTAGGGTTAGGGTTAGTGTTAGGTTTAGTGTTACAGTACTGTTTAGGGTTAGGGTTAGTGTTAGGGTTACGGTACAGGTTAGGGTTATTGTTAGGGTTAGGGTTTTGGTACAGGTTAGGGTTAGTGTTAGGGTTACGGTTAGGGTTAGGGTTACGGTACAGGTTATGGTTAGGTTTATGGTTAGTGTTAGGGTTACGGTAAATGTAGGTTTATGGTTAGGGTTAGTGTTACGGTATAAGTTAGGGTTACTGTTAGGTTTAGGTTTAGAGTTACGGTATAGGTTAGCGTTAGGCTTAGGGTTAGGTTTAGGTTTAGGGTTACGGTCCAGGTTAAGGTTAGGTTTAGGTTTAGGGTTAGTGTTAGGTTTAGGGTTATGGTACAGGTTAGGGTTAGGTTTAGGTGTAGGGTTGGGGTTACGGTACAGGTTAGGGTTAGTGTTAGTTTTAGGATTACAGTACAGGTTACGGTTAGGTTTAGGGTTAGGGTTAGTGTTAGTGTTAGGGTTAGAGTTAGGGTTATGGTACAGGTTAGGATAGGGTTAGCGTTAGTGTTACGGTAATGGTAAGGGTTACAGTTAGGTTTAGGGTTAGGGTTAGGCTTAGTGTTTGGGTTAGGTTTGCGGTACAGTTGTGGGTTAGGGTTACGGGTAGCGTTAGGGTTAGGGTTATGGTACAGGGTAGGTTAGGTTAGTGTTAGGGTTAGGGTTACGGTACAGGTTAGGGTTAGGCTTAGTGTTAGGGTCAGTGTTACGGTACAGGGCAGGGTTACGGTTAGCGGTAGGGTTACGGTACAGGTAAGGGTTAGATTTAGGGTTAGCATTAGGGTTAGGGTTACGGGAGTGGTTAGGGTAAGGCTTAGGTTTGAGATTAGGGTTCCGGTTACGGTTACGCTGCAGGTTAGGGTTACGGTTAGGGTTAGGGTTAGGTTTATGGTAGGGTTAGGGTTACGGTACAGATTAGGGATAGGGTTAGGCTTAAGGTTAGGGTTAGGAATAGGTTTAGGGTTAGTGTTAGGTTAGGGTTAGGGTTAGGGTTAGGCTTCGTGTTAGGGTTACCGTACAGGTTAGGGTTAGAGTTAGGTTTAAGGTTAGGGTTGCGGTTAAGGTTAGGGTTAGGGTTAGGGTTAGGGTTAGGGTTATGGTACAGGTTATGGTTAGGGTTAGGGTTAGGGTTAGGGTTACGGTACAGGTTGGCATTAGGTTTAGGGTTAGGGTTCCGGTACAGGTGAGGGTTAGGGTTAGGGTTAGGGTTAGGGTTAGGGTTATGGTACAGGTTATGGTTAGTTTTAGGGTTACGGTTAGGATTACGGTACAGGTTAGTGTTAGGGTTAGGGTTAGGGTGACGGTTCAGGTAAGGTTTAAGTATAGGGTTAGTTTTAGGGTTAGGGTTACAGTATAGGTTAGCGTTAGTGTTAGGGTTAGGGTTAGGTTTAGGGTTATGGTACATGTTAGGGTTAGAGTTAGGGTTAGTGTTAGGGTTATGGTTAAGCTACAGGTTAGGGTTAGGGTTAGGGTTACGGGACAGGTTAGGGTTAGGGTTATGGTACCATTTAGGTTTAGGATTGGGTTTAGGGTTAGGGTTACCGTCCAGGTTAGGGTTAGGGTTAGGGTTAGGGTTAGGTTTAAGGTTACCGTACAGGTAGGGTTAAGGTTTAGGGTTAGGGTTAGGTTTAGGTTTAGGGTTACGGTTACAGTACATATTATGGTTAGATTTAGGGTTAGGTTTAGGGTTATGGTACAGGGTTCGGTTAGGGTTAAGTTTAGGGTTACGGTACAGGTTTGGGTTAGGGTTAGGATTAAGTTGACAGTAGTGGTTAGGGTTAGGCTTAGGGTTGGGTTTGGGTTACGGTTACGGTTACGGTACAGGTTAGGGTTACGGTTAGAGGTAGGGTTAAGGTTAGGGTTAAGGATAGGTTTAGGTTTAGTGTTAGGTTTACGTTACAGGTTAGAGTTAGGGTTAGGCATAGGGTTATCATACAGGTTACGGTTGGGTTAGGTTTAGGCCTATGGTTTGGGTTAGGGTTGTGTTACAGGTTAGGGTTATTGTTAAGTTTAGGGTTACCGTACAGGTTAGGGTTAGGTTTATGGTTATGATTAGGGTTAGGGTTACCGTACAGGTTAGTTTCAGGATTAGGGTTAGGGTTACAGTACAGGTTAGGATTAGGGTTAGGGTTAAGGTTAGGCTTAGGGATAGGTTTAGGTTTAGTGTTAATTTTACGGTACAGGGTAGGGTTAGGGTTAGGGCTATCGTACAGGTTAGGGTTAAGGTTAGGGTTAGGGTTTAGGGTTGCGGTACAGATTAGGTTTATGGTTATGGTTTGGGTTACCGTACAGGTTAGGGTTAGGCTTAGGGTTATGGTTTGTGCTGGGTTACCGTACAGTTTAGTGTCAGGGTTAGGGTTAGTGTTAGGGTTAGGGTAGGGGTACAGGATAGGTTTAAGGTTAGGGTTAGGATGAGGGTTAGGTTTAGGATTACGGTAACAGTACAGGTTATGGTTAGGTTTAGGGTTAGGGTTACGGATACGGTACAAGTTAGGGATAGGGTTAGGTTTAGGGTTAGGGTTACAGTACAGTTTACGGTTAGGGTTAGGGTTAGGGATATGGTACAGTTTAGGGTTATGGTTAGGGTTATGGTACAGATTAGGGTTAGGGTTAGGGTTAAGGTTAAGGTTAGGGTTACGGTACAGGTTAGGGTTAAGTTTAGGGTTAGGGTTAGGGTTACGGTACAGTTTAGGGTTATTGTTAGGTTTAGGGTTACGGTAGTGGTTAGGGTTAGGCTTAGGGTTGGGTTTAGGGTTACGGTTACGGTTATGGTACAGGTTAGTGTTAGGGTTAGGGTTACCGTACAGGTTAGGCTTAGGGTTAGGGTTAGGGTTAGGGTTTGGGTTAGGTTTACGATACAGTTTAGGGTTAGGTTTAGGTTTAGCGTTAGGTTTACGGTACAGTTTAGGGTTAGGGTTAGGGTTAGGTTTAGGATTACGGTACAGGTTGGGTTTAGGTTTAGGGTTAGGGTTAGCGTTAGGGTGAAGGTTAGGGTTAGTGTTACGGTACAGGTTAGGGAAAGGTTAGTGTTAGGGTTAAGGTTACGGTAGTGGTTAGGGTTAGGCTTAGGGTTGGGTTTAGGGTTACGGTTACGGTTACGGAACAGGTTAAGGTTACGGTTAGGGTTAGGGTTAGGGTTAGGGTAAGGTTAGGGTTAGGGTTAGGTTAGGGTTAGCGTTAACATTTCGGTACAGGTTAGGGTTATGGTTACGGCTAGGGTTACCGTAAGGGTTAGGGTTAGGGTTAGCGTTATGGATAGTGTTAGGGTTACTGTACAGGTTAGTGTCAGGGTTAGGCTTAGGGTTAGGGTTTGGGTTAGGGTTAGGGTTAGGGTTGCGGTACCAGTTAGATTTAGGGTTACGGATATGGTTACGGTTATGGTTATGGAACAGGTTATGTTTATGTTTAGGGTTAGGGTTAGGGTTATGGTACAGATTAGTTTTAAGGTTAGGGTTACGGTTAGGGTTACGGTACAGTATACAGTTAGGGTTATTTTTAGGGTTAGGATTAGGGTTACCGTACAGGTTAGGGTTAGGTTAGGGTTAAGGTTAGGCTTAGGGTTACGATTAGGGTTATGGTACAGGTAGGATTAGGTTGAGGTTTCGGGTTAGGATTATGTTTTGGACTGGGTGACCATACAGTTTAGTGTCAGGGTTAGAGTTATGGTTAGGGTTGCGGTACAGGATAGGGTTAGGGTTAGGGTTAGGGTGAGGGTTAGGTTTAGGGTTATGGTTACGGTACAGTTTATGGTTAGCTTTAGGGTTAGGGTTATGGTTACGGTACAGGTTAGGATTAGGTTTAGGGTTAGGGTTACAGTATACATTACGGTTAGGATTAGGGTTAGGGATACGGTACAGTTTAGGGATAGGGTTAGGCTTAGAGTACAGATTAGGTTTAGGGTTAGGGTTAAGGTTAGGGTTAGGTTTACTGTACAGGTTAGGGTTAAGTTTAGGTTTAAGGTTAGGGTTATGGTACAGTTTAGGGTTATTGTTAGGGTTAGTGTTACGGTAGTGTTTAGGGTTAGGCTTAGGGTTGGGTTTAGGGTTACGGTTACGGTTACAGTACAGATTAGTGTTAGGGTTAGGGTTAGGGTTACCATACAGGTTAGGATTAGGTTTAGGTTTAGGTTTAGGGTTTGGGTTAGGGTTATGTTTAGGGTAGGGTTAGGCTCAGGGTTACGGTACAGGTTAGGGTTAGGGTTAGGGTTTGGGTTACCGTAAAGTTTAGGGTTAGGGTTAGGGTTTGGGTTACCGTAAAGGTTAGGGTTAGGGTTAGGGTTAAGGTTAAGGTTTCGGTACAGGTTAGGGTTATGGTTACGGTTAGAGTTACCTTACGGGTTAGGGTTAGGGTTAGGGTAAGGGTTAGGGTTACCGTAGAGGTTAGTGTCAGGGATAGTGTTAGGGTTAGGGTTAGGCTTAGGGTTGCGGTACAGGTTAGGATTAGGGTTAGGGTTAGGGTTAGGTTTAGGGTTAGGATCAGTGTTGCGGTAGAGATTACGGTTAGGGTTAGGCTTAGGGTTACGGTACAGTTTAGGGTTAGGGTTAGGGTTAGGGTTATGGTACAGGTTAGGGTTAGGCTTAGGGTTAAGTTAGGGTTAGGTTTAGGGTTACGGTACAGGTTAGGTTTAGGTTTAGGGTTAGGGTTAGGGTTTGGTTTAGAGTTACGGTACAGGTTCGGTTTATGGTTAGTGTTAGTGTTAGGGTAAGGTTTGCCATAGAGGTTAGGGTTAGGGTTAGGGTACAGGTTATGTTTAGAGTTAGGGTTAATGTTAGGGTTAGGGTTACAGTACAGGTAAGAGTTAGGTTTAGGGTTAGAGTTAAGGTAAAGTGTAGGGTTAGGTTTAGGGTTAGGTTTAGAGTTACGGTACAAGTTCGGGTTAGGGTAGTGTTAGGGTTAGAGTTATGGTACAGGTTAGTGTTAGGGTTAGGGTTAGCGTTAGGGTTAGGGTTGTGGTACAGGTTACCGTTAGGGTTAGGGGTAGGGTTACTGTACAGTTTAGGGTAAGGGTTAGATATAGGGTTACAGTACAGGTAAGGGTTAGGGTTAGGGTTAGGTTTACAGTACAGTTTAGGTTTAGGGTTAGTGTTAGTGTTACGTTACAGGTTTAAGGGTTGCGGTTAGGGTTAGGGTTAGTGTTCGGGTTAGGTTTGCGGTACAATTGTGGGTTAGGTTTACAGAAAGGGTTAGGATTAGTGTTAGGGTTACGGTACAGGGTAGGGTTAGGTTTAGGTTTAGGGTTAGGGTTACAGTTCAAGTAAGGGTAGGTTTAGGGTTAGTGTTAGGGTTAGGGTTACGGTATAGTTTAGGTTAGGGTTAGGGTTACGGTACAGGTTAGTGTTAGGGTTAGGGTTAGGGTTAGGGTTACCGTACAGGTTAGCGTTAGGGTTAGGTTTACGGTACAGGTAGGGTTAGTGTTATGGTACCGTTTATATTAAGGGTTGGGCTTAGGGTTAGGATTACCATCCATGTTAGGGTTAGGGTTAGGTTTAAAGTTACCGTACAGGTAAGGGTTACGGTTAGGGTTTGGGTTAGGGTTAGGTTTAGGGTTAGGGTTACATTTACGGTACATGTTATGGTTAGACTTAGGGATAGGTTTAGGGGTATGGTACAGGGTTTGGTTAGGGTTAGGGTTACGTACAAGTTAGGGTTAGGGTTCGGGTGATGGTGACGGTAGTGGTTAGGGTTGGCTTAGGGTTGGGTTTAGTGTTACGGTTACGGTTACGGTACAGGTTAGGCTTACGGTTAGAGTTAGGGTTAAGGTTAGGGTTAAGGATAGGTTTAGGTTTAGTGTTAGGTTTACTGTACAGGTTAGGGTTAGGGTTAGGGTTACCATACAGGTTAGGGATAGGGTTAGGGTTAGGATTAGGTTTAGGGGTACGGTACCGGTTATTTTTAGGTTTAGATTTAGGGTTAGGCTTAGGGATACCGTACAGGTTAGGGTTAGGGTTAGGGTTAGGGTTAGGCTTACCGTACAGGTTAGGGTTAGGGCTAGGTTTAGGCCTATGGTTTGGGTTAGGGTTGTGGTACTGTTTAGGGTTATGGTTAAAGTTAGGGTTACCGCACAGGTTAGGGTTAGGTTTATGGTTATGGTTAAAGTTAGGGTTACCATACAGGTTAGTGTCAGGTTTAGGGTTAGTGTTAGGGTTACGGTACAGTTTAGGGAAAGTTTAGTGTTAGGGTTAGGGTTATGGTAGTGGTTAGGGTTAGGCTTAGGGTTGGGTTAAGGGTTACGGTTACGGTTATGGTACAGATTAAGGTTACGGTTAGGGTTAGGGTTAGGGTTAGGTTAAGGTTAGGGTTAGGGTTAACGTTTCGGTACAGGTTAGGGTTATGGTTACGGTTAGGGTTACCGTATGGGGTTAGGGATAGGGTTAGCGTTATGGATAGTGTCAGGGTTACTGTACAGGTTAGTGTCAGGGTTAGGCTTAGGGTTAGGGTTTGGTTTAGGGTTAGGGTTAGGGTTACGGTACAGGAAGGGTTAGGTTGAGGGTTCGGGTTAGGATTACGGTACAGTTTAGGTTTAGGTTTAGAGTTAGGGTTAGGGTTAGCGTTATGGTACAGGTTCGGGTTAGGGTTAGTGTTAGGGTTCGGGTTAGGTTTGCCATAGAGGTTAGGGTTAGGGTTAGGATTAGGGTACAGTTTATGTTTAGAGTAGGGTTAAGGTTAGGGTTAGGGTTACGGTACTGGTTTGGGTTAGGTTTAGGGTTAGGTTTAGGGTTACGGTAAAAGTTCGGGTTAGAGTTAATGTTAGGGTTAGGGTTACGGGACAGGTTAGTGTTAGTTTTGGGGATAGGGTTAGGGTTAGGTTTATGGTACAGGTTACCGTTAGGGTTAGGGGAAGGGTAACGGTACAGTTTAGGGTAAGGGTTAGTGTTAGGGTTACAGTACAGGTTAAGGTTAGGGTTAGGGTTAGGTTTAGGGTTAGGGTTAGGGTTACGGTATATGTTAGGTTTAGTATTTGTTTTAGTGTTATGGTATAGGTAAGGGTTACAGTTAAGGTTAGTGTTAGGGTTAGGGTTAGGTTTGTGGTACAGTTGTGGCTTAGTTTTACGGGAAGGGTTAGGGTTAGGGTTAGGTTTAGGGTTACGGCACAGTGTAGGGTTAGGTTTAGGATTAGGGTTAGGGTTACGGTACAAGTTAGGGTTAGGTTTAGGTAGTGTTAGGGTTAGGGATACGGTACAGTTTAGGGTTAGGCCTAGGGTTAGGGTTACCATACAGGTTAGTGTTAGGGTTTGGTTTAGGTTTAGGGTTACAGTATAGGTTAGGTGTAGGGTTAGTGATAGGGTTACGGTACAGGTTAGGTTTAGGGTTAGGGTTTCGATACAGGTAAGGGTGAGTTTTAGGGTTAGGGTTACGGTACAGGTTAGGGTTAGTTTTAGGGTTACGGTACAGGTTACGGTTAGGGTTAGCGTTAGGGTTAGGGTTATGTTACAAGTTAGGGTTAGTGTTAGGGTTAGGGTTAGGGTTATCGTACAGGTTAGGGTCAAGGTTAGGGTTAAGGTTAGGGTTGCGGTACAGGTTAGGGTTAGTGTTAGGGTTACGGTATAGGTTAGCATTAGGTTTAGGGTTAGGTTTACAGTACAGGTGAGGGTTAGGGTTAGGGTTAGGGTTATGGTACAGGTTATGATTAGTTTTAAGTTTAGAGTTCGGGTTACAGTACAGGGTATTGTTAGGGTTAGGGTTAGGGTTGTGGTACAGGTTAGGTTTATTGTTACGGTTAGGGTTACCGTACAGATTAATGTTAGTGTTAGGATTATGGTTAGGTTTAGGGTTACCGTAGAGTTTAGTGTCAGGGTTAGGGTTAGGGTTAGAGTTAGGGTTAGGGTTGCGGTACAGGATAGGGTTAGGGTTAGAGTTATGGCGAGGGTTAGATTTAGGGTTAGGCTTACGGTACAGGGTCGGGTTAGGCTTAGGGTTAGGGTTAGTGTTACGGTACAAGTTAGGGTTAGGTTTATGGTTAGTGTTAGGGTTAGGATTACGGTACAGGTTAGGGTTTGGGTTAGGGTTAGGGTTACCATACAGGTTAGGATTAGGGTTAGGGTTAGGGTTTCGGTACAGTTTAGGGTTTGGGTTAGGGTTAGGGTTAATGTACAGGTTAGCAATAGTGTTAGGGTTAGGGTTACGGTACAGGTTAGGGTTAGGGTTAGGGTTAGGGTTACGATACAGGTTAGTATTAGGGTGAGTGTTAGGGATATGTTGACGGTACAGGTTAGGGTTAGGGTTAGGTTTAAGGTTAGTGTTAGGGATAGGTTTAGGTTTATTGTTAGGTTTACAGTACAGGTAGGTGTAGGGTTAGGGTTAGGGTTACGGTACAGGTTAGGGTTAGGGTTAGGGTTATGGTTAGGGTTAGGGTTAACGTACCAGTTAGTGTCAGGGTTAGGGTAATGGTTATGGTTACTGTTAATTTTAGGGTTAGGTTTGCGGTCCAGGATAGGGTTAGGGTTAGGGTTGGGATTAACGTAAAGGTTAGGTTTAGAGTTAGGTTTAGGGTTAGGGTTGCGGTACAGGTTAGTGTTAGGGTTAGGGTTACGGTTACGGTACAGGTATGGTTAGGTTTAGGGTTAGGGTTAGTGTTACGGTACAAGTTAGGTTTAGGGTTAGGGTTACGTTATAGTTTATCGTTAGGGTTAGGTTTAGGTTAGGTTTAGGATTAGGGTTACCGTGCAGGTTAGGGTTAGTGTTAGTGTTAGGGTTAGAGTTAGGGTTAGGGTTAGAGTTAGGTTTACCGTACAGGTTAGGGTCAGGGTTAGGGGTAGGGTTAGTGTTAGGGTTGTAGTACAGCTTAGGGTTAGAGTTAGTTTTAGTTTTACCGTACAGGTTAGGGTTAGTGTTAGGGTTAGGTTCATAGTACAGGTTAGGATTAGTGTTAGGGTTAGGGTTAGGGTTATGATACAGGTTAGGGTTCAGGTTAGAGTTAGGATTACAGTACAGGTTATGGTTAGGTTTAGGGTTAGGGTTGGGGTTATGGTACAGGTTAGTGTTATGTTTAAGGTTAGGGTTACGGTACAGGCAGGGTTAGTGTTAGGGTTATGGTTAGGGTTAGGGTTAGGGTAACGGAAAAAGTTAGGGTTACGATTAGGTTTAGGTTTAGGGTTACGGTATAGGTTAGCGTTGGTGTTAGGGTTAGGGTTAGGTTTAGGGTTACGGCTCATTTTAGGGTTCGGGTTAGGGTTATGGTAGAGGGTATGGTTAGGTTTAGGGTTAGGGTTTCGATACAAGTTAGGGTTAGGGTTAGTGTTACAGTACTGTTTATGGTTAGTGTTAGGGTTACAGTTAGGGTTAGGGTTACGGTTAGGATTAGGGTACAGGTTATGATTAGGTTTAGGGTTAGGGTGAGGGTTACGGTACAGGTTCGGCTTAGGGTTAGGGTTAGGATTACCGTAGAGGTAGGGTTAGAGTTAGAGTTATGGTTACAGTACAGGTTAGGGTTAGGGTTAGGTTTACGGTAAAGTTTAGGTTTAGGGTTAGGGTTACTGTTATGTTACAGGTAAGGTTTACGGTTAGGGTTAGGGTTAGGGTTCGAGTTAGGTTTGAGGTACAATTGTGGGTTAGGTTTACGGGTAAGGTTAGGGTTAGGGTACAGGGTAGTGTTAGGTTTAGGGTTAGGGTACAGTACAAGTTAGGGTTAGGTTTAGGGTAGTGTTAGGGTTAGGTTTACGGTGTAGTTTAGGGTTAGAGTTAGGGTTACGGTACAGTTTATGGTTAGGGTTAGGTTAGGATTAGGGTTACGGTACAGGGTAGGGTTAGAGTTATGGTTAGGGTTAGGGTATCGATACAAGTTAGGGTTAGGGTTAGTGTTAGGGTTAGTGTTACGGCACAGGGTAGGTTTAGCTTTAGGGTTTATGTTAGGGTTACGGTACAGTTTAGGGTTGGGGTTAGGGTTAGTGTTATGGTACAGTTTAGGGTTAGGGTTAGGGTTAGGTTTACGGTACAGGTTAGGGTTAGGGTTAGGGTTAGGGTAACAGTACAGGTTACGGTTAGGTTACCGTTAGGGTTAGGGTTATGTTTACGGTACAAGTTAGCGTTAGGTTTACGGTTAGGGTTATTGTTAGGGTTATCGTACAGGTTAGGGTCAGGGTTAGGGTTAAGGTTAGGGTTGCGGTACAGGTTAGGATTAGGTTTATTGTTAGGGTTACAGTATAGGTTAGCATTAGGTTTAGGGTTAGGGTTACGGTACAGGTGAGGGTTAGGTTTTGGGTTAGGGTTAGGGTTGTGGTACAAGTTATGGTTAGTTTTAGGTTTAGGGTTCGGGTTACGGTACAGGTTAGTGTTAGGGTAA
This sequence comes from Otocyon megalotis megalotis, assembly GCA_017311455.1. Lineage (NCBI taxonomy): Eukaryota > Metazoa > Chordata > Mammalia > Carnivora > Canidae > Otocyon > Otocyon megalotis. The sequence continues at coordinate 51,589 of JAEUCK010006245.1, forward strand.
GGGTTTTGGTTGCGGTACAGTTTAGGTTTATGTTTACGGTTAGGGTTACCGTACAGGTTAGGGTTAGGGTTAGGGTTATGGTTATGGTTAGGGATACCGTACAGGTTAGTGTCAGGGTTAGGGTTAGGGTTAGGTTTAGGGTTGCAGTACTGGATAGGGTTAGGGTTAGGGTAAGTGTGATGGTTAGGTTTAGGGTTAAGGTTACGGTACAGGGTAGGGTTAGGTTTAGGGTTAAGGTTAGTGTTACGGTACAAGTTATGGTTAGGTTTAGGGTTAAATGTTAGGGTTAGGTTTATGCTACAGATTAGAGTTAAGTTTAGGGTTAGGGTTTTGTTTATGGTACCGTTTAGGTTTAGGTTAGGTTTAGGTTTAGGTTTAGGGTTACCATCCAGGTTGGGTTAGTGTTAGGGTTCGGGTTAGGTTTAGGGTTACCAAACAGGTAAGGGTTACAGTTATGTTATGGTTAGGGTTAGAATTACGGTTACGATACCTGTTATGGTTAGATTTAGCGTTAGGGTTAGGATTACGGTACAGGGTTCGGTTAGGGTTAGGGTTAGGGTAACGGTACAGTTTAGGGTTATGTTTAGGGTTAGGGTTAGGGTTACGGTACAAGTTAGGGTTACGGTTAGGTTTAGGGTTAGGTTTACGGTACTGTTTAGGGTTAGGGTTAGGGTTAGGGTTACGGTACAGGTTGGGTTTAGGTTTAGGGTTAGGGTTAGGGTTAGGGTGAGGGTTAGTGTTACTGTACAGGTAGGGTTAGGGTTAGTGTTAGGGTTAGGGTTAGTTTGCCATAGAGTTTAGGGTTAGGGTTAGGTTTAGGGTACAGGTTATGTTTAGAGTTAGAGTTAAGGTTAGGGATAGGGTTACGGTACAGGCAGGGTTAGGGTTAGGGTTAGGGTTAGGGTTATAGAACAAGTTAGGGTTAGGATTAGGTTTAGGGTTAGGTTTATGGTATAGGTTAGCGTTAGGGTTAGGGTTAGGGATAGGTTTAGGGTTTCCGTACAGGTTAGGATTAGGGTTAGGGTTAGGGTTACGGTACAGGTTAGGGTTAGGGTTAGGGTTATGGTACAGGGTTGGGTTAGATTTAGGGTTAGGGATAGGGTTTCGATACACGTTAGGGTTAGGGTTAGTGTTAGGGTTAGTGTACAGTACGGTTAGTGTTAGGTTTAGGGTTAGTGTTACTGTAGAGTTTTGGTTTAGGGTTAGGTTAGGGTTACGGTACAGGTTAGGGTAGGGTTAGGGTTTCGGTACAGGTTAGGGTTAGGGTTACGTTAGGTTACGGTACAGGTTAGTGTTGGTGTTAGGTTTAGGATTACGGTACAGGTTAGGGTTAGGGTTACGGTACACGTTAGGGTTAGGGTTAGGGTTAGGGTTAGGGTTAGCGTTAGGGTTACCATACATGTTAGGGTAAGTGTTAGGGTTAAGGTTATGGTTAGGGTTTTGGTACAGGTTAGTATTAGGGTTATAGTTAGGGTTACGGTATAGGTTAGGGTTAGGGTTAGGGTTAGGGTTACGGTACAGGTTATGTTTAAGTTTAGGGTTAGGGTTCGGGTTACGGTACAAGTTAGGGTTACTGTTAGGTTTAGCGTTAGGTTTAAGGTATAGGTTAGCGTTAGATTTAGGTTTAGGGTTAGGTTTAGGGTTACGGTACAGGTTAGTGGTAGGGTTAGGGTTAGGGTTACGGCACAGTTTATGGTTAGGGATAGGATTACGGTACAGGTTAGGTTAAGGGTTAGGGTTAGGGTTTTGGTTAGGGTTATGGTACCGTTTAGATTTAGCGTTAGTTTTAGTGTTAGCGTAACCATACAGGTTAGGGTTAGCTTTAGGGTTAAGGTTAGGTTTACCGCACAGGTTAGTGTCAGGGTTAGGGTTAGGGATGCGGTAAAGTTTAGGGTTAGAATTAGGTTAATGTTAGGGTTAAGGTTACATTACAAGTTAGGGTTACGGATAGGTTTAGGGTTAGTTTTACGGTATAGGTTAGCATTAGGGTTAGGTTTAGGGTTAGGTTTATGTTACTGTACAGGTTAGGGTAAGGGTTAGGGTTAGGGTTAGAGTAAGGTTTACGGTTAGGATTAGGTTTAGGGTAACGATTAGGATTAGGTAACGGTACAGGTTAGCTTTAGGGTTAGGGTTAGAGTTAGGTTGACTGTACAGGTTAGGGTTAGGGTTAGGTTTATGGTTAGGGTTAGGATTAGGTTTAGGGTAATGATTAACAGGTTGTGGTGAGGTTTAGGGTTAGGGTGAGGGTTACGGTACAGGTTCGGGTTAGGGTTAGGGTTAGGATTACCGTAGAGGTAGGGTTAGGGTTAGGGTTAGGGTTACGTTACAGATTAGGGTTAGCGTTACGTTTAGGGTTACCGTACAGGTTAGGTTTGGGTTAGGGGGTTAGGGTTACAGTACAGGTTAGTGTCAGCCTTAGGGTTAGGGTTAGGGTTGCGGTACAGGTTAGGGTTAGTGTTAGGGTTGGGGTTAGGGTTGCGGTACAGGTTAGGGTTAGGGTGAGGTTTAGGTTAAAGGTTAGGGTTAGGTTTAGGGGCAGGGTTAGGCTTTACGGTACAGGTTTGGGTTAGGGTTACGGTACAGGTTAGGCTTAGGGTAAGGGTTAGGTTTAGGGTAACCGTACAGGTTAGGGTTTGGTTAGGGCTACGGTTCCTATACAAGTTAGGGTTAGGGTTAGTGTTAGGGTTAGTGTTACAGTACAATTTAGTGTTAGGGTTAGGGTTAGGGTTACGGTACAGTTTAGGGTTAGGGTTAGGGTTAGGGTTACGGTACAGGTTAGAGTCAGGGTTAGGGTTAGGGTTAGGGTCAGCCTTAGTGTTAGGGTTTCGTTAAGCTTAGGGTTAGGGTTATGTTTAGGGTTTCCGTACAGGTTAGGTTTAGGTTTAGGGTTAGGGTTAGGGTTGCGGTACAGGTTCGGGTTAGGGTTTGGTTTAGGCTTAGGGTTACGGTATAGGTTATGTTTAGGTTTAGGTTTAGGGTTACAGTGCAGGTTAGGTTTAGGGTTTGGGTTACGTTACAGGGTAGGGTTACGGTTAGGTTTAGGGTTAGGGTTTCGATACAGTTTAGGTTTAGGGTTAGTGTTTGTGTTAGGGTTACGGTACAGGTTAGCATTCGTGTCAGGGTAAGGGTTAGGATTACAGTACAGGTTAAGGTTAGGTTTAGGGTTAGAAATAGGGTAACGGTACAGGTTAGCATTAGGGTAAGGTTAGGGTTAGTTTGACGGTACAGGTTAGAGTTAGGGTTAGGTTTAATGTTAGGGTTAGGGATAGGTTTAGGTTTAGTGTTAGGTTTACGGTACAGGTTAGGGTTAGGGTTAGGGTTAGGGTTACCGTACACGTTAGGGTTAGGGTTAGGGTATGGTTAGGGTTAGGGTGAACGTACAGGTTAGTTTCAGGGTTAGGGTAAAGGTTAGGTTTAGGGTTAGGTTTAGGCTTAGGGTTGCGGTACAGGTTAGGGTTAGGGTTAGGGTTGGGGTTACTGTAAAGATTAGGGTTAGAGTTAGGTTTAGGGTTAGGGTTGCGGTACTTATTAGGGTTAGGGTTAGGGTTATGGTTACGGTACAGTTTATGGTTAGGGTTAGGGGTAGGTTTAGGATAAGGGTTACCGTGCAGGTTAGTGTTAGTGTTAGGGTTAGGGTTAGGGTTAGGGTTACCGTACAGGTTAGGATCAGGGTTAGGTTTAGGGTTAGGCTTAGGGTTAGGGTTGCGGTACAGCTTAGGGTTAGAGTTAGTTTTAGTGTTACCGTACAGGTTAGGGTTAGTGTTAGGGTAAGGATTATGGTACAGGTTAGGATTAGGGTTAGGGTTAGCGTTCGGGTTAGGGTTAGGATTACAATGCAGGTTATGGTTAGGTTTAGGGTTAGGGTTATGGATACGGTAGAGGTTAGGCTTATGTTTAGGGTTAGGGTTACGGTACAGGCAGGGTTAGGGTTAGGGTTAGGGTTAGGGTTAGTGTTACAGAACAAGTTAGGGTTACGATTAGGTTTAGGGTTAGGTTTATGGTATAGGTTAGCGTTTGTGTTAGGGTTAGGGTTAGGGTTAGGATTACGGTACATGTTAGGGTTAGGGTTAGTGTTAGGGTTAGTGTACAGTACAGGTTAGTGTTAGGGTTAGGATTAGGGTTATGGTAGAGTTTAGGGTTAGGTTTAGGGTTAGGGTTACTGTACAGGTTAGCATTAGGGTTAGGGTTAGGGTTATGGTATAGGTTAGTGTTAGGGCTGGGGTTTGTGTTAGAGTTAGGGTTAGGGTTATGGTACAGGTTATGGTTAATTTTAGGGCTAGGGTTAGAGTTACGGTGTAGGTTAGGGTTAGGGTTAGGGTTACAGTACAGGTTAGGTTAAGTTTAGGTTTAGGGTTACGGTTAGGGTTACGGTATAAGTTAGTGTTACGGTTAGGTTTAGGGTTAGGGTTAAGGTATAGTTTAGCGTTAGGTTTATGGTTAGGGTTAGGTTTAGGGTTACGGTACAGGTTAGGGTGAGGGTTAGGGTTTGTGTTAGGGTTAGGGTTACGGTACAGGTTACGGTTAGGTTTAGGTTTATGGTACAGGTTAGGGTTAGGGTTAGGTTTAGGGTTAGGGTTAGGGTAACGTTTAGGTTTAGGGTTAGGTTTAGTGTTAGTGTTACCGTACATGTTAGGGTTAGGGTGAGGGTTAGGGTTAGGTTTACGGTACAAGTTAGGTTTACAGTTTGGTTTAGGGTTAGGTTTCATGTATAGGTTAGCGTTAGGATTAGGGTTATGGTTAGGTTTAGGGTTATGGTACAGGTTAGGGTTAGGTTTACGGTTACGGTACAGGTTAGGGATAGGGTTAGGGTTAGGGTTATTTTACTGTTAAGGTTAGGGTTAGGTTTAGTGTTAGGGTTTCCGTACAGGTTAGGTTTAGGGTAGGGTTAGGGTTAGGGTTACCGCACAGGTTAGGGTCAGGGTTAGGGTTAGGGTTTGGGTTAGGGTTGCGGTACAGGTTAGGGTTAGGGTTAGGTTAGGTTTAGGGTCGCGGTACCGGTTAGGGTTAGGTTTAGGTTAGAGTTAGGTTTAGGGTTATGTTACAAGTTAGGGTTAAGGATAGGTTTAGAGTTAGGTTTACGGTATAGGTTAGCGTTAGGGTGAGGTTTAGGGTTAGGTTTAGTGTTACTGAACAGGTTAGGGTTAGGCATATGGTTAGGGTTAGTGTTAGGATTAGTGTACAGGTTATGGTTAGGTTTAGGGTTAGAGTGAGGGTTACGGTACCGGTTAGGGTAAGGGTTAGGGTATAATTACCGTACAGGTAGGGTTAGGTTAGGGTTAGGGTTAGGGTTAGGGTTGCAATACAGGTTAGTGTCAAGTTAGGGTTAGGTTAGGGTTAGGGTTAGGGTTGCGGTACAAGTTAGGGTTAGGGTTAGGGTTGGGGTTACCGCACATGTTAGGGTTAGTGTAAGGGTTATGGTTAGAGTTACGGTACTGGTTAGGGTTATGTTTACAGTTAGGGTTACGGTATAGGTTAGCGTTGGGGTTACGGTTTGGGTTAGTTTTAGGATTACGGTACATGTTAGGTTTAGGTTAGGGTTACTGTATAGGGTAGGGTTAGGATTAGGGTTAGGATTTCGATACAAGTTAGGGTTAGGGTTAGTGTTAGGGTTATGGTTACAGTACAGGTTAGTGTTAGGGTTAGGGTTACGGTACAGGTTATATTTAAGTTTAGGGTTAGGATTAGGGCTAGGGTTACGGTACAAGTTAGGGTTACTGTTAGGTTTAGGGTCAGGATTAAGGTATAGGTTAGCGTTAGGTTTAGGGTTAGGGTTACGTTTAGGGTTACGGTACAGGTTAGGGTTAGGGTTAGGGTGACAGTACAGGTTAGGGTTACGGATTGGGTTATGGTACAGGTTAGGATTAGGGTTATGGTTAGGGTTATGATACCGTTAGATTTAGGGTTAGGTTTAATGTTAGGGTAACCGTACAGGTTAGGGTTAGGTTTAGGGTTAGGGTTAGGTTTACTGCACAAGTTAGGGTCAGCGTTAGGTTTAGGCTTAGGGTTAGGGATTCGGTACAGGTTAGGGTTAGCATCAGGTTAGGGTTAGGGTTAGGGTTACGTTACAAGTTAGGGTTATGGTTAGGTTTAGCGTTTGGTTTACGATATAGGTTAGTGTTAGGGTTAGTTTTTAGGTTTAGTGTTACTGTACAGTTTAGAGTTAGGGTTAGGGTTAGGTTTAGTGTTACTGTACAGCTTAGGGTTAGGGTTAGAGTTAGATTTAGGGTTTGGGTTGGGATTAGGTTTAGGGTTAAGGATAGGATTAGGGTACAGTTTATGGTGAGGTTTAGGGTTAGGGTGAGGGTTACAGTACAGGATCGGGATAGGGTTAGTGTTAGGATTACTGTAGAGGTAGGGTTAGGGATAGGGTTAGGGTTAGGGTTGTGTTACAGATTAGGGTTAGCATTACGTTTAGGGTTACCGTACAGGTTAGGTTTGGGTTAGGGTTAGAGTTAGGGTTAGGGTTAGGGTTACCGTGCAGGTTAGTGTCAGTGTTAAGGTTAGGTTAGGGTTAGGGTTAGGGTTGCGGTACAGGTTAGGGTTAGGGTTAGGTTTGGGGTTACCGTACAGGTTAGGGTTAGGGTTAGTGTTATGGTTAGGGTTGCAGTACAGGTTAGGGTTAGGTTTAGGTTTAGGGTTAGGGTTAGGGTTAGCGTACAGGTTAGGGTTAGGGGTAGGGGTAGGGTTAGGGTTACCGTACAGGTTTCGGTTAGGGTTATGGTACCGGTTAGTTTTAGGGTTAGGGTTAGGTTTAGGGTAGCCTTGCAGGTTAGGGTTAGGATTAGGGTTAGGGTTACGGTACAGTTTAGGGTTAGAGTTAGGGTTAGGGTTACAGCACAGGTTAGAGTCAGGGTTAGGGTTAGGGTTAGTGTGAGGGTTAGGGTTAGGGTTGCGGTACAGATTAGGGTTAGAGTTATGTTTAGGGCTTCCGTACAGGGTGGGATTAGGGTTAGGGTTATGGTTAGGGTTACGGTACAGTTTAGGGTTAGGGTTAGGGTTAGGGTTACGGTACAGTTTAGAGTCAGGGTTAGGATTAGGGTTTGGGTAAGGGTAAGGGTTACAGTACAGGTTATGATTAGGGTTAGGGTTAGGGTTACGGTACAGGTTAGGTTTAGGGTTTGGGTTAGGGTTACGGTACAGGTTAAGTTTAGGGTTTGGGTTAGGTTACAGGGTAGGGTTACGGTTAGGGTTAGGTTTAGGGTTTTGATACAGTTTAGGGTTAGGGTTAGTGTTAGTGTTAGGGTTACGGTACCGGTTATTGTTAAGGTTATGGTTATGATTATGGTTAGGGTTAGGGTTAGGATTAAAGTACAGGTTAGGTTTAGGTGTAGTGGTTGTTACGGTACAGGTTGGGGTTAGGGTTAGGGTTAGGGTTTCGGTACAGGTTAGGGTTAGGGTTAGGATCAGGATTACAGTACAGGTTAGGCTTAGACTTAAGGTCAGGTTTACAGTACACGTTAGGGTTAGGGTTAGGGTTAGGGTTAGTGTTACGGTTCAAGATAGGCTTAGGGTAGGGTTAGGGTTGCGGTACTTGTTAGGGTTAGGGTTAGGTTTGGGTAACCGTACAGGTCAGGGTTAGGGTTATGGTTAGGGTTGTGGTACAGTTTAGGTTTAGGGTTAGGGTTAGTGTTAGGGTACAGGTTAGCATTAGTGTTAGGGGTAGGTTTAGGGTTATGGTACAGGTAAGCGTTAGGGTTAGGGTTAGGTTTAGGGTTAGGGTTATGGTACAGGTTATGTTTAGTTTCAGGTTTAGGTTTAAGGTTACAGTACAGGTTAGCATTAGTGTAAGGGTTAGGGTAATTTGACGGTACAGGTTAGGGTTAGAGTTAGTTTTATGGTTAGGGATAGTGATAAGTTAGGTTTACTATTAGGTTGACGGTACAGGTTAGGGTTAAGGTTAGGGTTACCGTACAGGTTAGGGTTAGGGTTATTTTTAGGTTTAGGGTTAACGTACAGGTTAGGGTCAGGGTTAGGGTGAAGATTAGGGTTAGGGTTAGGTTTAGGCTTAGGGTTGCGGTACAGGTTAGGGTTAGGGTTAGGGTTGGGGTTACCGTAAAGGTTAGGGTAGAGTAAGGTTTAGGGTTAGGGTTGCGGTACAGGTTAGTGTTAGGGTTACGGTTTCGGTACAGGTTATGGTTAGGTTTAGAGTTAGAGTTAGGGTTACGGTACAAGTTAGGGTTACAGTTAGGTTTACGGTTAGGGTTACGGTATAGGTTATCGTGGGGTTAGGGTTATTGTTAGGTTTAGGATTAGGGTTACCGTGCAGGTTAGTGTAGGGTTAGGGTTAGGGTTAGGGTTAGGATTAGGGTTACTGTATAGGTTAGGATCAGGTTTAGGGTTAGGGTTAGGGTTAGGGTTGCGGTACAGCTTAGGGTTAGAGTTAGTTTTAGTGTTACCGTACAGGTTAGAGTTAGTGTTAGGGTTAGGATTATGGTACAGGTTAGGATTAGGGTTAGGGTTAGGGTTACGGTACCTGCAGGGTTAGGGTGAGGGCTAGGGTTACGGTTAGGGTTAGTGTTACGGAACATATTAGGGTCACAATTAGGTTTAGGGTTAGGGTTACGGATTAGGTTAGCGTTTGGTTTAGGGTTAGGGTTAGGTTTAGGGTTTTGGGAAAGGTTAGGGTTAGTGTTAGGTTACGCTACAGGTGAGGGTTGGGGTTCGGGTTAGGGTTACGGTACAGGTTAGGGTTAGGTTTAGGGTTCGGGTTAGGGTTAGGGTTACGGTACATGTTTGGGTTAGGGTTAGGGATAGGGTTAGGGAAGGGTTACCGTACAGGTTACGGTAAGTGTTAGGTTTAAGGTTGGGTTGCAGTATAGTTTAGGGTTAGGGTTAGCGTTAGGGTTACAGTACAGGTAGGGTTAGGGTTAGGTTTAGGTTTAGGGTTAGGCTTATGGTACAGGTTATGGTTAGTTTTAGGGTTAGGTTTAGGGTACGGTACCGGTTAGCATTAGGGTTAGGGTTAGGGTAATTTGACAGTATAGGTTAGGGTTAGGGTTAGGGTTAGTGTTAGGTTTAAGGTTAGGGTTAGGGATAGGTTTAGGTTTAGTGTTAGGTTTACATACAGTACAGGTTAGGGTTAGGGTTAGGGTTAGGGTTAGGGTTACCATACAGGTTTTGGTTAGGGTTATGGTGCCGGTTAGTTTTAGGGTTAGGGTTAGGTTTAGGGTAACCTTGCAGGATAGGGTTAGGATTAGGGTTAGGGTTACGGTACAGTTTAGGGTTAGGGTTAGGGTTACAGCACAGGTTAGAGTCAGGGTTAGTGTTAGGGTTAGTGTGAGGGTTAGGGTTAGGTTTGCGGTACAGATTAGGGTTAGAGTTATGTTTAGGGCTTCCGTACAGGGTGGGATTAGGGTTAGGGTTATGGTTAGGGTTATGGTACAGTTTAGGGTTAGGGTTAGGTTTAGGGTTACGGTACAGTTTAGAGTCAGGGTTAGGGTTAGGGTTTGGGTAAGGGTAAGGGTTACAGTACAGGTTATGATTAGGGTTAGGGTTAGGGTTACGGTACAGGTTAGGTTTAGGGTTTGGGTTAGGGTCACGGTACAGGTTAGGTTTAGGGTTTGGGTTAGGTTACAGGGTAGGGTTACGGTTAGGGTTAGGTTTAGGGTTTTGATACAGTTTAGGGTTAGGGTTAGTGTTAGTGTTAGGGTTACGGTACCGGTTTTTGTTAAGGTTATGGTTATGATTATGTTTAGGGTTAGGGTTAGGATTACAGTACAGGTTAGGTTTAGGTTTAGTGGTTGTTACGGTACAGGTTAGGGTTAGGGTTAGGGTTAGGGTTTCGGTACAGGTTAGGGTTAGGGTTAGGATCAGGATTACAGTACAGGTTAGGCTTAGACTTAAGGTCAGGTTTACAGTACACGTTAGGGTTAGGGTTAGGGTTAGGGTTAGTGTTACGGTTCAAGATAGGCTTAGGGTAGGGTTAGGGTTGCGGTACTTGTTAGGGTTAGGGTTAGGTTTGGGTTACCGTACAGGTCAGGGTTAGGGTTATGGTTAGGGTTGTGGTACAGTTTAGGTTTAGGGTTAGGGTTAGTGTTAGGGTACAGGTTAGCATTAGTGTTAGGGTTAGGTTTAGGGTTACGGTACAGGTAAGCGTTAGGGTTAGGGTTAGGTTTAGGGTTAGGGTTATGGTACAGGTTATGTTTAGTTTCAGGTTTAGGTTTAGGGTTACAGTACAGGTTAGCATTAGTGTAAGGGTTAGGGTAATTTGACGGTACAGGTTAGGGTTAGGGTTAGTTTTATGGTTAGGGATAGTGATAGGTTAGGTTTACTATTAGGTTGACGGTACAGGTTAGGGTAAGGTTAGGGTTACCGTACAGGTTAGGTTTAGGGTTATTTTTAGGTTTAGGGTTAACGTACAGGTTAGGGTCAGGGTTAGGGTGAAGATTAGGGTTAGGGTTAGGTTTAGGCTTAGGGTTGCGGTACAGGTTAGGGTTAGGGTTAGGGTTGGGGTTACCGTAAAGGTTAGGGTAGAGTAAGGTTTAGGGTTAGGGTTGCGGTACAGGTTAGTGTTAGGGTTACGGTTTCGGTACAGGTTATGGTTAGGTTTAGAGTTAGAGTTAGGGTTACAGTACAAGTTAGGGTTACAGTTAGGTTTACGGTTAGGGTTACGGTATAGGTTATCGTGGGGTTAGGGTTATTGTTAGGTTTAGGATTAGGGTTACCGTGCAGGTTAGTGTAGGGTTAGGGTTAAGGTTAGGGTTAGGATTAGGGTTACTGTATAGGTTAGGATCAGGTTTAGGGTTGCGGTACAGCTTAGGGTTAGAGTTAGTTTTAGTGTTACCGTACAGGTTAGAGTTAGTGTTAGGGTTAGGATTATGGTACAGGTTAGGATTAGGGTTAGGGTTAGGGTTATGGTTCTGGCACAGGTTAGGGTTCGGGTTAGGGTTAGGATTACTGAACAGGTTATGGTTAGGTTTAGGGTTAGGGTTACGGTTACGGTACAGGTTAGTGTTATGTTTAGGGTTAGGGTTACGGTACCTGCAGGGTTAGGGTGAGGGCTAGGGTTACGGTTAGGGTTAGTGTTACGGAACATATTAGGGTCACGATTAGGTTTAGGGTTAGGGTTATGGATTAGGTTAGCGTTTGGTTTAGGGTTAGTGTTAGGTTTAGGGTTTTGGGACAGGTTAGGGTTAGTGTTAGGTTACGCTACAGGTGAGGGTTGGGGTTCGGGTTAGGGTTACGGTACAGGTTAGGGTTAGGGTTAGGGTTCGGGTTAGGGTTAGGGTTACGGTACATGTTTGGGTTAGGGTTAGGGATAGGGTTAGGGTTAGGGTTACCGTACAGGTTACGGTAAGTGTTAGGGTTAAGGTTGGGTTGCAGTATAGTTTAGGGTTAGGGTTAGCGTTAGGGTTACAGTACAGGTTTAGGGTTAGGTTTAGGGTTAGGCTTATGGTACAGGTTATGGTTAGTTTTAGGGTTAGGTTTAGGGTTACGGTACCGGTTAGCATTAGGGTTAGGGTTAGGGTAATTTGACAGTATAGGTTAGGGTTAGGGTTAGGGTTAGGGTTAGGGTTAAGGTTAGGGTTAGGGATAGGTTTAGGTTTAGTGTTAGGTTTACAGTACATGTTAGGGTTAGAGTTAGGGTTACCGTACACGTTAGGCTTAGGTTTATGGTTAGGGTTAGGGTTAACGTACAGGTTAGTGTCAGGGTTAAGGTAAAGGTTAGGGTTAGGGTTAGGTTTAGGCTTAGAGTTGCGGTATAGGTTAGGGTTATGTTAGGGTTGGGGCTACCGTAAAGGTTAGGGTAGAGTTAGGTTTAGGGATAGGGTTGCGGTACAGGTTAGGGTTAGGGTTAGGGTTATGGTTACGGTACAGGTTATGGTTCGGTTTAGGGTTAGGGTTAGGGTTATGGTACAAGTTAGGGTTACGGTTAGGTTTAGGGTTAGGGTTAAGGTATAGGTTATCGTTATGGTTAGGGTTATTGTTAGGTTTAGGATTAGGGTTACCGTGCAGGTTAGTGTAGGGTTAGGGTTAGGGTTAGGGTTAGGGTTAGGGTTACTGTATAGGTTAGGATCAGGGTTAGGGTTAGGGATAGGGTTAGGGCTAGGGTTAGGTTTAGTGTTACGGAAGATATTAGGGTTACGATTAGGTTTAGGGTTAGGGTTACGGTATAGGTTAGCGTTTGGGTTAGGGTTAGGGTAGGTTTAGGTTTACGGTACATTTTAGGGTTAGGGTTAAGTTTAGGGTTATGGTACTGTGCAGGGTTAGGGTTAGGGTTATGTTTCGATACATGTTAGGGTTAGGGTTAGTGTTAGGGTTAGTGTTACAGTACAGGTAGGTGTAAGGGTTAGGGTTAGGCTTACGGTACAGTTTAGGGTTAGGGTTAGGGTTATGGTGCAGGTTAGGGTTAGGTTTAGGGTTAGGTTTTCGGGACAGGTTAGGGTTAGTGTTAGGGTTAACGTTACGCTACAGGTGAGGGTTGGGGTTAGGGTAAGGGTTACGGTACAGGTTAGGGTTAGGGTTAGGGATAGGGTTAGGGTTAGGGTACAAGTTTGGGTTGGTGTTAGGGTTAGGGTTACCGTACAGGTTACGGTAAATGTTAGGGTTAAGGTTAGGGTTGCGGTATGTTTAGGGTTAGGTTTGGGGTTAGTGTTACTGTACAGGTTAGCTTTAGGGTTAGGGTTAGGTTTACGGTATAGGTTAGGTTTAGTGTTGGGGTTTGTGTTAGAGTTCGGGTTAGGGTTATGGTACAGGTTATGGTTAGTTTTAGAGTTGGCGTAGAGTTACAGTGCAGGTTAGGGGTAAGGTTAGGGTAACAGTACACGTTTGGTTTAAGTTTATGTTTAGGGTTATGGTTAGGGTTACGGTACAAGTTAGTGTTACGGTAGGTTTAGGGTTAGGTTTAAGATATAGGTTAGTGTTAGGGTTAGGGTTAGGGTTAGGTTTAGGGTTACGGTACAGGTTACTGTTACGTTAGGGTTAGGGTTAGGGTTAGGGTTACGGTACAGGTTAGGGTTAGGGTCAGGGTTAGGGTTAGGGTTAGGGTTATGGTACTGTTTAGGTTTAGGGTTAGGTTTAGTGTTAGTGTTACCGTACATGTTAGGGTTAGGGTTAGGGTTTGGGTAAGGGTTACGGTACAAGTTAGGTTTACGGTTAGGTTTAGGGTTAGGTTTCAGGTATAGGTTAGCATTAGGATTAGGGTTAGGATTAGGTTTAGGGTTATGGTACATTTAGGGTTAGGTTTAGGTTTAGGGTTAGGGTTACAGTACAGGTTAGGGTTAGGGTTAGGTTTACGATACAGGTTAGGGTTAGGGTTAGGGTTTCGATACAAGTTAGGGTTAGGTTTAGTGTTAGGGTTAGTGTTACAGTACAGTTTAGTGTTAGTGTTAGGGTTAGGGTTACAGTATATTTTAGGGTTAGTTTTAGGGTTAGGGTTACAGTATAGTTTAGGGTTAGGGTTAGGGTTAGGGTTACGGTACAGGTTAGTGTTAGGGTTAGGGTTAGGGTTTCGGTACAGGTTAGGGTTAGTTTTAGGGTTAACGTTATGGTACATGTTAGGTTTGGCTTAGGGTTAGGGTTACGGCACAGGATAGGGTTAGGTATAGGGTTACCGTTATGGTTAATGTACAAGTTAGGGTTAGGTTTAGGTTAGTGTTAGGGTTAGGGTTACGGTATAGTTTAGGGTTAGGTTTCGAATTAGGGTTACTGTACAGTTTAGGGTTAGGGTTAGGGTTAGGATTAGTGTTACGGTACAGGGTAGGGTTAGAGTTATGATTAGGGTTAGGGTATGGAGAGAAGTTAGGGTTACGGTTAGTATTAGGGTGAGGGTTACGGTACAGGTTAGCGTTAGGGTTAGGGTTACAGTACCGGTTAGGTTTAGTGTTAGTGATAGGGTTACGGTACAGGTTAGGGTTAGGGTTAGGGTTAGGGTTTCGATACAGGTTAGGGTTAGGTGTAGGGTTAGGTTTATGGTACAGGTTAGGGTTAGGGTTAAGGTTAGGGTTACGGTACAGGTTATGGTTAGGGTTACCTTAAGGGTTATGGTTAGGGTTACGGTACAAGTTATGGTTAAGTTTAGGGTTAGGATTAGTGTTAGGGTTATCGTTCAGGTTAGGATCAGGGTTAGGGTTAAGGTTAGGGTTGCGGTACAGGTTATGGTTAGGGTTAGGGTTACGGTATATGTTAGCATTAGGTTTAGGTTTAGGGTTACAGTACAGGTGAGGGTTAGCGTTAGGTTTAGGGTTAGGGTTATGGTATAGGTTATGATTAGTTTTAGGTTTAGGGTTTGGGTTACGGTACAGGTTAGTGGTAGTGTTAGGGTTAGGGTTGCGGTACAGTTTAGGTTTATGGTTACGGTTAGGGTTACCCTACAGGTTAGGGTTAGGTTTAGGGTTATGGTTAGGGTTAGGGTTACTGTACACTTTAGTGTCAGGGTTAGAGTTAGGGTTATGGTGAGGGTTCGGTTTAGGGTAAGGGTTACGGTATAGGGTAGGGTTAGGTTTAGGGTGAGGGTTAGTGTTATGGTACAAGTTATGGTTAGGTTTAGGGTTAGTGTTAGGGTTAGGTTTACGGTACAGATTAGGGTTAGGGTTAGCATTTGGTTTATGGTACCGTTTAGGTTTAGATTTAGGGTTACCATCCAGATTAGGTTTAGTTTTAGGGTTAGGGTTAGGTTGGGTTACCGTACAGGTTAGAGTTAGGATTAGGTTTAGAGTTATGGTTACGGTACCTGTTATGGTTAGATTTAGGGTTAGGTTTAACGTTACGGTACAGGGTTCGGTTAGGGTTAGGGTTACGGTACAGGTTAGGGTTACGGTTAGGGTTAGGGTTAGTGTTACGGTACAACTTAGTGTTATGGTTAGGTTTAGGGTTAGGGTTATGGTATAGGTTAGTGGTAGTGTTAGGGTTAGGGTTAGGTTTATCGTACAGGTTAGGGTTAGGGTTAGGGTTTGGGTTAGGTTTACGATACAGGTCAGGGTTAGGTTTATGTTTAGGGTTAGGTTTATGGTACAGTTTAGGGTTAGGGTTAGGGATAGGGTTACTGTACAGATTGGTTTAGGTTTAGGGTTAGGATTAGGGTTAGGGTTAGGGTTAGAGTTAGTGTTACGGTACAGGTAGGGTTAGAGTTAGTGTTAGGGTTAGGGTTAGGTTTTCCATATAGTTTAGGGTTAGGGTTACGGTTAGGGTACAGGTTATGTTTAGAGTCAGAGTTAAGGTAGGGTTAGGGTTACGGTACAGGCAGGGTTAGGGTTAGGGTTAGGGTTAGGGTTACGGAACAAGTTAGGGTTAGGATTAAGTTTAGGATTAGAGTTACGGTATAGGTTAGCGTTAGTGTTAGGGTTAGGGATAGGTTTAGGGTTTCCGTACAGGTTAGGGTTATGGTTAGGGTTAGGGTTACGGGACAGGTTAAGTTTAGGGTTATGGTACAGGGTAGGGTTAGAGTTAGGGTTAGGGATAGGGCTTCGATACAAGTTAGGGTTAGGGTTAGTGTTAGGGTTAGGGTGACGGTACACGTTAGTCTTAGGGTTACGGTTAGGTTTAGGGTTACAGTACAGGTTAGTTTTAGTGTTAGTGGTAGGTTTATGGTACAGGTAGGGTTAGTTGTAGGGTTAGGGTTATGGTACAGGTTAGTGTTAGGGTTAGGGTTAGGGTTTCGGTACAGGTGAGGTTTAGGTTTAGGGTGAGGGTTAGTGCTAGGGTTTTCGTACAGGTTAGGGTCAGGTTTAGGGTTAGGTTTAGGGTTAGGGTTAGCGTTGCGGTACAGGTTAGGGTTAAGGTTAGAGTTAGGCTTAAGGTTACCATACAGGTTAGGGTTAGGTTTAGGGTTAAGGTTAGGGTTGTGGTACAGTTCAGCTTTAGGGTTAGGGTTAGGGTTACGGTACAGGTTAGTGTTAGGGTTAGGGTTAGGGTTTCGGTACAGGTGAGGTTTAGGTTTAGGGTGAGGGTTAGTGCTAGGGTTTTCGTACAGGTTAGGGTCAGATTTAGGGATAGGTTTAGGGTTAGGGTTAGCGTTGCGGTACAGGTTACGGTTAGGGTTAGAGTTAGGCTTAAGGTTACCATACAGGTTAGGGTTAGGTTTAGGGTTAAGTTTAGGGTTGTGGTACAGTTCAGCTTTAGGAATAGGGTTAGGGTTACGGTACAAGTTAGGGATAGGGTTCGGGTTAGGGTTAGTGTTAGGGTTATTGTACAGTTTAAGGTCAGGGTTAGGGTTAGGTTTAGGGTTAGGGTTAGGGTTGCGGTACAAGTTAGGGTAAGGGTTAGGGTTAGGGTTAGGGTTACCATGTAGTTTAGGGTGAGGGTTAGTGTTAGAGTTACTGTACAGATTAGGGTTAGGGTTATGGTTAGGGATACGGTATAGGTTAAGTTTAGGGTTAGGGTTAGGGTTAGGGTTACAGAACAGGTTAGGTTTAGGGTTAGTATTAGAGTTACGGTATAGGTAAGGGTTACGGTTAGTGTTAGGGTTAGAGTTAGGGTTAGGATTAGGGTTAGGTTGAGGGTTACGGTATAGTTTGGCTTAGGGTTAAGGTTAGGTTTAGGTTTAGGTTTAGGGTTATGGTATAGGTTAGGTTTATAGTTAGGGGTAGTGTAAGGGTAGCGTTAGGGTTACGGTACAAGTTAGGGTTAGCGTTATTATTAGGGTTAGAGTTTGGTTTACTGTACAGGTTATGGTCAGGTTTAGGGTTAGGCTTAGTGTTAGGGTTAGGGTTGCGGTACAGGTTAGGTTTAGGTCTAGGGTTACGGAACAGGTTAGGTTTAGGTTTAGGTTCAGGGTTAGAGTTCGGGTTACGGTACAAGATAGGGTTAGAGTTAGGTTTAGGGTTAGGGTTACGGTAAAGGTTAGTGTAAGGGTTAGGGTTAGAGTTCGGTTTAGGGTTAGGGTTAGGGTTACGGTTCAGGTTAGGGTTAGGGTTATGGTTAAGGTTAGGGTTTGGGTTATGGTACCGGTTAGGTTTAGGTTTAGGTTTAGGGTCAGGGTTACCGGACAGGTTAGGGTTAGGGTTAGTGTTAGGCTTAGGCTTAGGTTTAGGGTTAGGTTTACCGTACAGGTTAGTGTCAGTTTTAGGGTTAGGGTTAGGGTTAGGGTTAGTGTTAGGGTTAGTGTTAGGTTTTCATGGAGTTTAGGGTTATGGTTATGGTCGGGAACAGGTTACGTTTAGAGCTAGGGTTAGGGTTATGGTGAGCGTTACGGTACAGTGTAGTGTTAGGTTTAGGTTTAGGGTTAGGTTTACGATACAAGTTAGCGTTAGGGTTTGTGTTAGGGTTTGGGTTATGGTACAGGTTAGTGTTAGGTTTAGGGTCAGGTTTAGGGTTACAGTACAGGTTAGGTTCAGGGTTAGGGTTAGTGTTACGGGACAGGAAAGGATTACATTTAGGGTTAGGGTTAGGGTTCCATACAGGTGTGGGTTAATGTTACAGGTACTGTTAGGGTTAGGGTTAGGGTTACGGTACAGTTTAGGGTAGGGTTAGGGTTAGAATTAGGGTTACGGTACAGGGTAGGGTTAGAGTTATGGTTAGGTTTAGGGTATCGATACAAGTTAGGGTTAGGGTTAGTGTTCGGGTTAGGGTGACGGTACACGTTAGTCTTAGGGTTACGGTTAGGTTTAGGGTTACAGTACAGGTTAGTTTTAGTGTTAGTGGTAGGTTTATGGTACAGGTAGGGTTAGTTGTAGGGTTAGGGTTACGGTATAGGTTAGTGTTAGGATTAGGGTTAGGGTTTCGGTACAGGTGAGGTTTAGGTTTAGGGTGAGGGTTAGTGCTAGGGTTTTCATACAGGTTAGGGTCAGGTTTAGGGTTAGGTTTAGGGTTAGGGTTAGCGTTGCGGTACAGGTTAGGGTTAAGGTTAGAGTTAGGCTTAAGGTTACCATACAGGTTAGGGTTAGGTTTAGGGTTAAGGTTAGGGTTGTGGTACAGTTCAGCTTTAGGGTTAGGGTTAGGGTTATGGTACAGGTTAGTGTTAGGGTTAGCGTTAGGGTTTCGGTACAGGTGAGGTTTAGGTTTAGGGTGAGGGTTAGTGCTAGGGTTTTCGTACAGGTTAGGGTCAGGTTTAGGGATTGGTTTAGGGTTAGGGTTAGCGTTGCGGTACAGGTTAGGGTTAGGGTTAGAGTTAGGCTTAAGGTTACCATACAGGTTAGGGTTAGGTTTAGGGTTAAGGTTAGGGTTGTGGTACAGTTCAGCTTTAGGAATAGGGTTAGGGTTACGGTACAAGTTAGGGATAGGGTTCGGGTTAGGGTTAGTGTTAGGGTTATTGTACAGTTTAAGGTCAGGGTTAGGGTTAGGTTTAGGGTTAGGGTTAGGGTTGCGGTACAGGTTAGGGTAAGGGTTAGGGTTAGGGTTAGGGTTACCATGTAGTTTAGGGTGAGGGTTAGTGTTAGAGTTACTGTACAGATTAGGGTTAGGGTTATGGTTAGGGATACGGTATAGGTTAGGTTTAGGGTTAGGGTTAGGGTTAGGCTTACAGAACAGGTTAGGTTTAGGGTTAGGATTAGAGTTACGGTATAGGTAAGGGTTACGGTTAGTGTTAGGGTTAGAGTTAGGGTTAGGATTAGGGTTAGGTTGAGGGTTACGGTATAGTTTGGCTTAGGGTTAAGGTTAGGTTTAGGTTTAGGTTTAGGGTTATGGTATAGGTTAGGTTTAGAGTTAGGGGTAGTGTAAGGGTTAGCGTTAGGGTTACGGTACATGTTAGGGTTAGCGTTATTATTAGGGTTAGAGTTTGGTTTACTGTACAGGTTATGGTCAGGTTTAGGGTTAGGCTTAGTGTTAGGGTTAGGGTTGCGGTACAGGTTAGGTTTAGGTCTAGGGTTACGGAACAGGTTAGGTTTAGGTTTAGGTTCAGGGTTAGAGTTCGGGTTACGGTACAAGATAGGGTTAGAGTTAGGTTTAGGGTTAGGGTTACGGTAAAGGTTAGTGTAAGGGTTAGGGTTAGAGTTCGGTTTAGGGTTAGGGTTAGGGTTACGGTTCAGGTTAGGGTTAGGGTTAGGGTTAAGGTTAGGGTTTGGGTTATGGTACCGGTTAGGTTTAGGTTTAGGTTTAGGGTCAGGGTTACCGGACAGGTTAGGGTTAGGGTTAGGGTAGGCTTAGGCTTAGGTTTAGGGTTAGGTTTACCGTACAGGTTAGTGTCAGTTTTAGGGTTAGGGTTAGGGTTAGGGTTAGTGTTAGGGTTAGTGTTAGGTTTTCATGGAGTTTAGGGTTATGGTTATGGTCGGGAACAGGTTACGTTTAGAGCTAGGGTTAGGGTTATGGTGAGCGTTACGGTACAGTGTAGTGTTAGGGTTAGGTTTAGGGTTAGGGTTATGGTACAGGTTATGTTTAGTTTCAGGTTTAGGTTAGGGTTACAGTACAGGTTAGCATTAGTGTAAGGGTTAGGGTAATTTGACGGTACAGGTTAGGGTTAGGGTTAGTTTTATGGTTAGGGATAGTGATAGGTTAGGTTTACTATTAGGTTGACGGTACAGGTTAGGGTTAAGGTTAGGGTTACCGTACAGGTTAGGTTAGGGTTATTTTTAGGTTTAGGGTTAACGTACAGGTTAGGGTCAGGGTTAGGGTGAAGATTAGGGTTAGGGTTAGGTTTAGGCTTAGGGTTGCGGTACAGGTTAGGGTTAGGGTTAGGGTTGGGGTTACCGTAAAGGTTAGGGTAGAGTAAGGTTTAGGGTTAGGGTTGCGGTACAGGTTAGTGTTAGGGTTACGGTTTCGGTACAGGTTATGGTTAGGTTTAGAGTTAGAGTTAGGGTTACGGTACAAGTTAGGGTTACAGTTAGGTTTACGGTTAGGGTTACGGTATAGGTTATCGTGGGGTTAGGGTTATTGTTAGGTTTAGGATTAGGGTTACCGTGCAGGTTAGTGTAGGGTTAGGGTTAGGGTTAGGGTTAGGATTAGGGTTACTGTATAGGTTAGGATCAGGTTTAGGGTTGCGGTACAGCTTAGGGTTAGAGTTAGTTTTAGTGTTACCGTACAGGTTAGAGTTAGTGTTAGGGTTAGGATTATGGTACAGGTTAGGATTAGGGTTAGGGTTAGGGTTATGGTTCTGGCACAGGTTAGGGTTCGGGTTAGGGTTAGGATTACTGAACAGGTTATGGTTAGGTTTAGGGTTAGGGTTACGGTTACGGTACAGGTTAGTGTTATGTTTAGGGTTAGGGTTACGGTACCTGCAGGGTTAGGGTGAGGGCTAGGGTTACGGTTAGGGTTAGTGTTACGGAACATATTAGGGTCACGATTAGGTTTAGGGTTAGGGTTATGGATTAGGTTAGCGTTTGGTTTAGGGTTAGTGTTAGGTTTAGGGTTTTGGGACAGGTTAGGGTTAGTGTTAGGTTACGCTACAGGTGAGGGTTGGGGTTCGGGTTAGGGTTACGGTACAGGTTAGGGTTAGGGTTAGGGTTCGGGTTAGGGTTAGGGTTACGGTACATGTTTGGGTTAGGGTTAGGGATAGGGTTAGGGTTAGGGTTACCGTACAGGTTACGGTAAGTGTTAGGGTTAAGGTTGGGTTGCAGTATAGTTTAGGGTTAGGGTTAGCGTTAGGGTTACAGTACAGGTTAGGGTTAGGTTTAGGTTTAGGGTTAGGCTTATGGTACAGGTTATG
Source organism: Otocyon megalotis megalotis (assembly GCA_017311455.1). Classification (NCBI taxonomy): domain Eukaryota; kingdom Metazoa; phylum Chordata; class Mammalia; order Carnivora; family Canidae; genus Otocyon; species Otocyon megalotis. The sequence goes on from JAEUCK010006245.1 coordinate 72,104, forward strand.
GTTAGTTTTAGGGTTAGGTTTAGGGTACGGTACCGGTTAGCATTAGGGTTAGGGTTAGGGTAATTTGACAGTATAGGTTAGGGTTAGGGTTAGGGTTAGGGTTAGGGTTAGGTTTAAGGTTAGGGTTAGGGATAGGTTTAGGTTTAGTGTTAGGTTTACAGTACATGTTAGGGTTAGAGTTAGGGTTACCGTACACGTTAGGCTTAGGTTTATGGTTAGGGTTAGGGTTAACGTACAGGTTAGTGTCAGGGTTAAGGTAAAGGTTAGGGTTAGGGTTAGGTTTAGGCTTAGAGTTGCGGTATAGGTTAGGGTTAGTGTTAGGGTTGGGGCTACCGTAAAGGTTAGGGTAGAGTTAGGTTTAGGGATAGGGTTGCGGTACAGGTTAGGGTTAGGGTTAGGGTTATGGTTACGGTACAGGTTATGGTTCGGTTTAGGGTTAGGGTTAGGGTTATGGTACAAGTTAGGGTTACAGTTAGGTTTAGGGTTAGGGTTAAGGTATAGGTTATCGTTATGGTTAGGGTTATTGTTAGGTTTAGGATTAGGGTTACCGTGCAGGTTAGTGTAGGGTTAGGGTTAGGGTTAGGGTTATTGTTAGGGTTACTGTATAGGTTAGGATCAGGGTTAGGGTTAGGGATAGGGTTAGGGCTAGGGTTAGGTTTAGTGTTACGGAAGATATTAGGGTTACGATTAGGTTTAGGGTTAGGGTTACGGTATAGGTTAGCGTTTGGGTTAGGGTTAGGGTAGGTTTAGGTTTACGGTACATTTTAGGGTTAGGGTTAAGTTTAGGGTTATGGTACTGTGCAGGGTTAGGGTTAGGGTTATGTTTCGATACATGTTAGGGTTAGGGTTAGTGTTAGGGTTAGTATTACAGTACAGGTAGGTGTAAGGGTTAGGGTTAGGCTTACGGTACAGTTTAGGGTTAGGGTTAGGGTTATGGTGCAGGTTAGGGTTAGGTTTAGGGTTAGGTTTTCGGGACAGGTTAGGGTTAGTGTTAGGGTTAACGTTACGCTACAGGTGAGGGTTGGGGTTAGGGTAAGGGTTACGGTACAGGTTAGGGTTAGGGTTAGGAATAGGGTTAGGGTTAGGGTACAAGTTTGGGTTGGTGTTAGGTTTAGGGTTACCGTACAGGTTACGGTAAATGTTAGGGTTAAGGTTAGGGTTGCGGTATGTTTAGGGTTAGGTTTGGGGTTAGTGTTACTGTACAGGTTAGCTTTAGGGTTAGGGTTAGGTTTACGGTATAGGTTAGGTTTAGTGTTGGGGTTTGTGTTAGAGTTCGGGTTAGGGTTATGGTACAGGTTATGGTTAGTTTTAGAGTTGGCGTAGAGTTACAGTGCAGGTTAGGGGTAAGGTTAGGGTAACAGTACACGTTTGGTTTAAGTTTATGTTTAGGGTTATGGTTAGGGTTACGGTACAAGTTAGTGTTACGGTAGGTTTAGGGTTAGGTTTAAGATATAGGTTAGTGTTAGGGTTAGGGTTAGGGTTAGGTTTAGGGTTACGGTACAGGTTACTGTTACGTTAGGGTTAGGGTTAGGGTTAGGGTTACGGTACAGGTTAGGGTTAGGGTCAGGGTTAGGGTTAGGGTTAGGGTTATGGTACTGTTTAGGTTTAGGGTTAGGTTTAGTGTTAGTGTTACCGTACATGTTAGGGTTAGGGTGAGGGTTTGGGTAAGGGTTACGGTACAAGTTAGGTTTACGGTTAGGTTTAGGGTTAGGTTTCAGGTATAGGTTAGCATTAGGATTAGGGTTAGGATTAGGTTTAGGGTTATGGTACATTTAAGGTTAGGTTTAGGTTTAGGGTTAGGGTTACAGTACAGGTTAGGGTTAGGGTTAGGTTTACGATACAGGTTAGGGTTAGGGTTAGGGTTAGGGTTATTTTACCGTTTAGGTTTAGGTTTAGGTTTAGTTTTAGGGTTTCCGTATAAGTTAGGTTAAGGGTTAGCGTTAGGGTTACCGCACAGGTTAGGGTCAGGGTTAGGTTTAGGGTTTGAGTTAGGTTTGCGGTACCGGTTAGGGTTAGGGTTAGGTTAGGATTAGGGTTAGGGTTACGTTACAAGTTAGATTTACGGATAGGTTTAGGGTTAGGTTTAGGGTTATGGTACATATGACGGTTAGGGTTAGTGTTACGGTACAGGGTAGGGTTAGGGTTAGGGTTTCGATACAAGTTAGGGTTAGGTTTAGTGTTAGGGTTAGTGTTACAGTACAGTTTAGTGTTAGTGTTAGGGTTAGGGTTACAGTATATTTTAGGGTTAGGGTTAGGGTTAGGGTTACGGTACAGGTTAGTGTTAGGTTTAGGGTTAGGGTTTCGGTACAGGTTAGGGTTAGTTTTAGGGTTAGGGTTACAGTATAGTTTAGGGTTAGGGTTAGGGTTAGGGTTACGGTACAGGTTAGTGTTAGGGTTAGGGTTAGGGTTTCGGTACAGGTTAGGGTTAGTTTTAGGGTTAACGTTACGGTACATGTTAGGTTTGGCTTAGAGTTAGGGTTACGGCACAGGATAGGGTTAGGTATAGGGTTACCGTTAGGGTTAATGTACAAGTTAGGGTTAGGTTTAGGTTAGTGTTAGGGTTAGGGTTACGGTATAGTTTAGGGTTAGGTTTCGAATTAGGGTTACGGTACAGTTTAGGGTTAGGGTTAGGGTTAGGATTAGTGTTACGGTACAGGGTAGGGTTAGAGTTATGATTAGGGTTAGGGTATGGAGAGAAGTTAGGGTTACGGTTAGTGTTAGGGTGAGGGTTACGGTACAGGTTAGCGTTAGGGTTAGGGTTAGGGTTACAGTACCGGTTAGGTTTAGTGTTAGTGATAGGGTTACGGTACAGGTTAGGGTTAAGGTTAGGGTTAGGGTTAGGGTTTCGATACAGGTTAGGGTTAGGTGTAGGGTTAGGTTTATGGTACAGGTTAGGGTTAGGGTTAGGGTTAGGGTTACGGTACAGGTTATGGTTAGGGTTACCTTAAGGGTTATGGTTAAGGTTACGGTACAAGTTATGGTTAAGTTTAGGGTTAGGATTAGTGTTAGGGTTATCGTTCAGGTTAGGATCAGGGTTAGGGTTAAGGTTAGGGTTGCGGTACAGGTTATGGTTAGGGTTAGGGTTACGGTATATGTTAGCATTAGGTTTAGGGTTAGGGTTACAGTACAGGTGAGGGTTAGCGTTAGGTTTAGGGTTAGGGTTATGGTACAGTTTAGGGTTAGGGTTAGGTTTAGGGTTACGGTACAGGTTAGAGTCAGGGTTAGGGTTAGGGTTTGGGTAAGGGTAAGGGTTACAGTACAGGTTATGATTAGGGTTAGGGTTAGGGTTACGGTACAGGTTAGGTTTAGGGTTTGGGTTAGGGTCACGGTACAGGTTAGGTTTAGGGTTTGGGTTAGGTTACAGGGTAGGGTTACGGTTAGGGTTAGGTTTAGGGTTTTGATACAGTTTAGGGTTAGGGTTAGTGTTAGTGTTAGGGTTACGGTACCGGTTATTGTTAAGGTTATGGTTATGATTATGTTTAGGGTTAGGGTTAGGATTACAGTACAGGTTAGGTTTAGGTTTAGTGGTTGTTATGGTACAGGTTAGGGTTAGGGTTAGGGTTAGGGTTTCGGTACAGGTTAGGGTTAGGGTTAGGATCAGGATTACAGTACAGGTTAGGCTTAGACTTAAGGTCAGGTTTACAGTACACGTTAGGGTTAGGGTTAAGGTTAGGGTTAGTGTTACGGTTCAAGATAGGCTTAGGGTAGGGTTAGGGTTGCGGTACTTGTTAGGGTTAGGGTTAGGTTTGGGTTACCGTACAGGTCAGGGTTAGGGTTATGGTTAGGGTTGTGGTACAGTTTAGGTTTAGGGTTAGGGTTAGTGTTAGGGTACAGGTTAGCATTAGTGTTAGGGTTAGGTTTAGGGTTACGGTACAGGTAAGCGTTAGGGTTAGGGTTAGGTTTAGGGTTAGGGTTATGGTACAGGTTATGTTTAGTTTCAGGTTTAGGTTTAGGGTTACAGTACAGGTTAGCATTAGTGTAAGGGTTAGGGTAATTTGACGGTACAGGTTAGGGTTAGGGTTAGTTTTATGGTTAGGGATAGTGATAGGTTAGGTTTACTATTAGGTTGGCGGTACAGGTTAGGGTTAAGGTTAGGGTTACCGTACAGGTTAGGGTTAGGGTTATTTTTAGGTTTAGGGTTAACGTACAGGTTAGGGTCAGGGTTAGGGTGAAGATTAGGGTTAGGGTTAGGTTTAGGCTTAGGGTTGCGGTACAGGTTAGGGTTAGGGTTAGGGTTGGGGTTACCGTAAAGGTTAGGGTATAGTAAGGTTTAGGGTTAGGGTTGCGGTACAGGTTAGTGTTAGGGTTACGGTTTCGGTACAGGTTATGGTTAGGTTTAGAGTTAGAGTTAGGGTTACGGTACAAGTTAGGGTTACAGTTAGGTTTACGGTTAGGGTTACGGTATAGGTTATCGTGGGGTTAGGGTTATTGTTAGGTTTAGGATTAGGGTTACCGTGCAGGTTAGTGTAGGGTTAGGGTTAGGGTTAGGGTTAGGATTAGGGTTACTGTACAGGTTAGGATCAGGGTTAGGGTTAGGGTTAGGGTTAGGGTTGCGGTACAGCTTAGGGTTAGAGTTAGTTTTAGTGTTACCGTACAGGTTAGAGTTAGTGTTAGGGTTCGGATTATGGTACAGGTTAGGATTAGGGTTAGGGTTAGGGTTATGGTTCTGGCACAGGTTAGGGTTCGGGTTAGGGTTAGGATTACTGAACAGGTTATGGTTAGGTTTAGGGTTAGGGTTACGGTTACGGTACAGGTTAGTGTTATGTTTAGGGTTAGGGTTACGGTACCTGCAGGGTTAGGGTCAGGGCTAGGGTTACGGTTAGGGTTAGTGTTACGGAACATATTAGGGTCACGATTAGGTTTAGGGTTAGGGTTACGGATTAGGTTAGCGTTTGGTTTAGGGTTAGGGTTAGGTTTAGGGTTTTGGGACAGGTTAGGGTTAGTGTTAGGGTTAACGTTACGCTACAGGTGAGGGTTGGGGTTCGGGTTAGGGGTACGGTACAGGTTAGGGTTAGGGTTAGGATTCGGGTTAGGGTTAGGGTTACGGTACATGTTTGGGTTAGGGTTAGGGATAGGGTTAGGGTTAGGGTCACCGTACAGGTTACGGTAAGTGTTAGGGTTAAGGTTGGGTTGCAGTATAGTTTAGGGTTAGGGTTAGCGTTAGGGTTACAGTACAGGTTAGGGTTAGGGTTAGGGTTAGGTTTAGGGTTAGGCTTATGGTACAGGTTATGGTTAGTTTTAGGGTTAGGTTTAGGGTTACGGTACCGGTTAGCATTAGGGTTAGGTTTAGGGTAATTTGACAGTATAGGTTAGGGTTAGGGTTAGGGTTAGGGTTAGGTTTAATGTTAGGGTTAGGGATAGGTTTAGGTTTAGTGTTAGTTTTACAGTACAGGTTAGGGTTAGGGTTAGGGTTAGGGTTACCGTACAGGTTAGGGTTAGGTTTATGGTTAGGGTTAGGGTTAACGTACAGGTTAGTGTCAGGGTTAAGGTAAAGGTTAGGGTTAGGGTTAGGTTTAGGCTTAGAGTTGCGGTATAGGTTATGGTTAGGGTTAGGGTTGGGGTTACCGTAAAGGTTAGGGTAGAGTTAGGTTTAGGGATAGGGTTGCGGTACAGGTTAGGGTTAGGGTTAGGGTTATGGTTACGGTACAGGTTATGGTTCGGTTTAGGGTTAGGGTTAGGGTTATGGTACAAGTTAGGGTTACGGTTAGGTTTAGGGTTAGGGTTAAGGTATAGGTTATCGTTATGGTTAGGGTTATTGTTAGGTTTAGGATTAGGGTTACCGTGCAGGTTAGTGTAGGGTTAGGGTTAGGGTTAGGGTTAGTGTTAGGGTTACTGTACAGGTTAGGATCAGGGTTAGGGTTAGGGATAGGGTTAGGGTTAGGGTTAGATTTAGTGTTACGGAAGATATTAGGGTTACGATTAGGTTTAGGGTTACGGTTACGGTATAGGTTAGCGTTTGGGTTAGGGTTAGGGTAGGTTTAGGGTTACGGTACATTTTAGGGTTAGGGTTAGGTTAGGGTTATGGTACTGTGCAGGGTAGGGTTAGGGTTATGTTTCGATACATGTTAGGGTTAGGGTTAGTGTTAGGGTTAGTGTTACAGTACAGGTAGGTGTAAGGGTTAGGGTTAGGGTTACGGTACAGTTTAGGTTTAGCGTTAGGGTTATGGTAGAGGTTAGGGTTAGGTTTAGGGTTAGGTTTTCGGGACAGGTTAGGGTTAGTGTTAGGGTTAACGTTACGCTACAGGTGAGGGTTGGGGTTAGGGTAAGTGTTACGGTACATTTTAGGGTTAGGGTTAGGGATAGGGTTAGGGTTAGGGTACAAGTTTGGGTTGGGGTTAGGGTTAGGGTTACCGTACAGGTTACGGTAAGTGTTAGGGTTAAGATTAGGGTTGCGGTATGTTTAGGGTTAGGGTTGGGGTTAGTGTTACTGTACAGGTTAGCTTTAGGGTTAGGGTTAGGGTCACGGTATAGGTTAGGGTTAGGGTTGGGGTTTGTGTTAGAGTTCGGATTAGGGTTATGGTACAGGTTATGGTTAGTTTTAGGGTTGGCGTAGAGTTACAGTGCAGGTTAGGGTTAAGGTTAGGGTTACAGTACACGTTTGGTTTAAGTTTATGTTTAGGGTTACGGTACAAGTTAGTGTTACGGTAGGTTTAGGGTTAGGTTTAAGGTATAGGTTAGTGTTAGTGTTAGGGTTAGGGTTAGGTTTAGGGTTACAGTACAGGTTAGTGTTACGTTAGGGTTAGGGTTAGGGTTAGGGTTACGGTAGGGTTAGGGTCAGGGTCAGGGTTAGGGTTAGGGTTAGGGTTATGGTACCGTTTAGGTTTAGGGTTAGGTTTAGTGTTAGTGTTACCGTACATGTTAGGGTTAGGGTGAGGGTTTGGGTAAGGGTTACGGTACAAGTTAGGTTTATGGTTTGGTTTAGGGTTAGGTTTCAGGTATAGGTTAGCGTTAGGATTAGGGTTAGGATTAGGTTTAGGGTTATGGTACAGGTTAGGGTTAGGTTTAGGTTTAGGGTTAGGGTTACAGTACAGGTTAGGGTTAGGGTAGGGTTAGGGTTATTTTACCGTTTAGGTTTAGGGTTAGGTTTAGTTTTAGGGTTTCCGTATAAGTTAGGTTAAGGGTTAGGGTTAGGGTTACCACACAGGGTCAGGGTTAGGTTTAGGGTTTGAGTTAGGTTTGCGGTACCGGTTAGGGTTAGGGTTGGGTTAGGGTTAGGGTTAGGGTTATGTTACAAGTTAGATTTACGGATAGGTTTAAGGTTAGGTTTAGGGTTACGGTATATATTAGGGTTAGGGTTAGTGTTACGGTACAGGGTCGGGTTAGGGTTAGGGTTTCGATACAAGTTAGGGTTAGGTTTAGTGTTAGGGTTAGTGTTACAGTACAGTTTAGTGTTAGTGTTAGGGTTAGGGTTACGGTACAGGTTAGTGTTAGGGTTAGGGTTAGGGTTTCGGTACAGGTTAGGGTTAGTGTTAGGGTTAACGTTACGGTACATGTTAGGTTTGGCTTAAGATTAGGGTTACGGCACAGGGTAGGGTTAGGGTTAGGGTTACGGTTAGGGTTAATGTACAAGTTAGGGTTAGGTTTAGGTTAGTGTTAGGGTTAGGGTTATGGTACAGTTTAGGGTTAGGTTTCGAATTAGGTTTACGGTACAGTTTAGGGTTAGGGTTAGGGTTAGGGTTAGGATTAGTGTTACGGTACAGGGTAGGGTTAGAGTTATGATTAGGTTTAGGGTATGGAGAGAAGTTAGGGTTACGGTTAGTGTTAGGGTGAAGGTTACGGTACAGGTTAGTGTTAGGGTTAGGGTTAGGGTTACAGTACCGGTTAGGTTTAGGATTAGTGATAGGGTTACGGTACAGGTTAGGGTTAGTGTTAGGGTTAGGGTTACGGTACAGGTTACGGTTAGGGTTACCTTAAGGGTTATGGTTAGGGTTACGGTACAAGTTATGGTTAATGTTAGGGTTAGGATTAGTGTTAGGGTTATCGTTCAGGTTAGGATCAGGGTTAGGGTTAAGGTTACGGTTGCGGTACAGGTTATGGTTAGGGTTAGGGTTACGGTATATGTTAGCATTAGGTTTAGGGTTAGGGTTACAGTATAGGTGAGGGTTAGCGTTATGTTTAGGGTTAGGGTTATGGTATAGGTTATGGTTAGTTTTAGGTTTAGGGTTTGGGTTACGGTACAGGTTAGTGTTAGGGTTAGGGTTAGGGTTGCGGTACAGTTTAGGTTTATGGTTACGGTTAGGGTTACCATACAGGTTAGGGTTAGGTTTAATGTTATGGTTAGGGTTAGGGTTACCGTACACTTTAGTGTCAGGGTTAGGGTTAGGGTTATGGTGAGGGTTCGGTTTAGGGTAAGGGTTATGGTATAGGGTAGGGTTAGGTTTAGGGTGAGGGTTAGTGTTACGGTACAAGTTATGGTTAGGTGTAGGGTTAGTGTTAGTGTTAGGTTTACGGTACAGATTAGGGTTAGGGTTAGGGTTAGCATTTGGTTTATGGTACCGTTTAGGTTTAGGTTTAGGGTTACCATCCAGATTAGGTTTAGTTTTAGGGTTAGGGTTAGGGTTAGGGTTACCGTACTGGTTAGAGTTAGGATTAGGTTTAGAGTTATGGTTACGGTACCTCTTATGGTTAGATTTAGGGTTAGGTTTAACGTTACGGTACAGGGTTCGGTTAGGGTTAGGGTTACGGTACAGGTTAGGATTACGGTTAGGGTTAGGGTTAGTGTTACGGTACAACTTAGGGTTATGGTTAGGTTTAGGGTTAGGGTTACGGTATAGGTTAGTGGTAGTGTTAGGGTTAGGGTTAGGGTTAGGATTAGGTTTATCGTACAGGTTAGGGTTAGGGTTAGGGTTTGGGTTAGGTTTATGATACAGGTCAGGGTTAGGTTTATGTTTAGGGTTAGGTTTATGGTACAGTTTAGGGTTAGGGTTAGGGATAGGGTTACTGTACAGATTGGGTTTAGGTTTAGGGTTAGGATTAGGGTTAGGGTGAGGGTTAGAGTTAGTGTTACGGTACAGGTAGGGTTAGTTAGTGTTAGGGTTAGGGTTAGGTTTTCCATATAGTTTAGGGTTAGGGTTACAGTTAGGGTACAGGTTATGTTTAGAGTCAGAGTTAAGGTTAGGGTTAGGGTTACGGTACAGGCAGGGTTAGGGTTAGGGTTAGGGTTAGGGTTAAGGAACAAGTTAGGGTTAGGATTAAGTTTAGGGTTAGAGTTACTGTATAGGTTAGCGTTAGTGTTAGGGTTAGGGATAGGTTTAGGGTTTCCGTACAGGTTAGGCTTAGGGTTAGGGTTAGGGTTACGGTACAGGTTAGGTTTAGGGTTACGGTACAGGGTAGGGTTAGAGTTAGGGTTAGGGATAGGGCTTCGATACAAGTTAGGTTTAGTGTTGGGGTTAGTCTTATAGTACGGTTAGTGTTAGGGTTAGGGTTAGGTTTACGGTACAGTTTAGGTTTAGGTTTAGGTTTAGGTTTAGGGTTACGGTACAGGTTAGGGTTAGGGTTAGGGTTAGGGTTAGGGTTACGGTACAGTTAGGGTTGGGGTTAGGGTTAGGATTACGGTACCGGTTATGGTTAGAGTTAGGTTTAGGGTTAGGGTTACTGTACACGTTAGGGTTAGGGTTAAGGTTAGGATTAGCATTAGGGTTAATGTACTCGTTAGGGTAAGTGTTAGGGTTAAGGTTAGGGTTGCGGTAGAGTTTGGGGTTAGAGTTAGGGTTAGGGTTAGGGTTAGGGTTACAGTACACGTTAGGGTTAGGGTTCGGGTTAGGGTTAGCGTTAGGGTTACCGTACAGGTTAGTGTAAGTGTTAGGTATAACATTAGGGTTGCAGTAGAATTCAGGGTTAGGGTTATGGTTAGGGTTACAGTAGAGGTTAGTATTAGGGTTAGGGTTAGGGTTACGGTATAAGTTAGGGTTATTGTAAGGTTTAGGGTTAGGGTTATGGTACTGGTTATGGTTAGTTTTATGGTTAGATTTAGAGTTACGGTGTATGTCAGGGTTAGGGTTAGGTTTAGGGTTATGGAACAGGTTATGTTTCAGTTTAGGGTTAGGGTTAGGGTACGGTACAAGTTAGGGTTACTCTTAGGTTTAGGGTTAGGGTTAAGGTATAGGTTAGCGTTAGGTTTAGGGTTAGGGTTAGGTTTAGGGTTACGGTACAGGTTAGGGTTAGGGTTAGAGTTAGGGTTACGGTACAGGTTAGGGTTAGGGATAGGGTAACGGTACAGGTTAGGTTTAGGGTTAGGGTTAGTTTTCGGGTTACAGTTTAGTTTATGATACAGATTAGTGTTAGTGTTAGGGTTAGGGTTTGGGTTAGGGTTACTGTACGAGTTACCGTTAGGTTTAGGGGTAGGGTTAAGGTACAGTTTAGGGTAAGGGTTAGTGTTAGGATTACAGTACAGGTTACGGTTAGGGTTAGGGTTTGGTACAGGTTAGGTTTAGGTTTAGGGTTAGTGTTACTTTAAAGGTAAGGGTTACGGTTAGGATTCGGGTTCGGCTTAGGTTTGCGGTACAATTGTTGGTTAGGTTTACGGGTAGGGTTAGGGTTAGTGTTAGGGTTAGGGTTATAGTACAAGTTAGGGTTAGGTTTAGGGTAGTGTTAGGGTTAGGGTTACGGTATAGTTTAGGGTTAGGGTTACGGTACAGTTTAGGGCAGGGTTAGGGTTAGAATTAGGGTTACGGTACAGGGTAGGGTTAGAGTTATGGTTAGGTTTAGGGTATCGATACAAGTTAGGGTTAGGTTTAGTGTTAGGGTTAGGGTGACGGCACATGTTACTCTTAGGGTTACGGTTAGGTTTAGGGTTACAGTACAGGTTAGTTTTAGTGTTAGTGGTAGGTTTATGGTACAGGTAGGGTTAGTTTTAGGGTTAGGGTTACGGTACAGGTTAGTGTTAGGGTTAGGGTTAGGGTTTCGGTACAGGTGAGGTTTAGGTTTAGGGTGAGGGTTAGTGCTAGGGTTTTTGTACAGGTTAGGGTCAGGTTTAGGGTTAGGTTTAGAGTTAGGGTTAGCGTTGCGGTATAGGTTAGGGTTAGGGTTAGAGTTAGGCTTAAGGTTACCATACAGGTTAGGGTTAGGTTTAGGGTTAAGGTTAGGGTTGTGGTACAGTTCAGCTTTAGGGTTAGGGTTAGGGATACGGTACAAGTTAGGGATAGGGTTGGGTTAGGGTTAGTGTTAGGGTTATCGTACAGGTTAAGGTTAGGGTTAGGGTTAGGTTTAGGGTTAGGGTTAGGGTTGCGGTACAGGTTAGGGTAAGGGTTAGGGTTAGGGTTACCATGTAGTTTAGGGTGAGGGTTAGTTTTAGAGTTACTGTACAGATTAGGGTTAGGGTTATGGTTAGGGATACGGAATAGGTTAGGTTTAGGTTTAGGGTTAGGGTTAGGGTTACAGAACTGGTTAGGATTAGGGTTAGGTTGAGGGTTACGGTATAGTTTGGCTTAGGGTTAAGGTTAGGTTTAGGTTTAGGTTTAGGGTTATGGTATAGGTTAGGTTTAGAGTTAGGGGTAGTGTAAGGGTTAGCGTTAGGGTTACGGTACAAGTTAGGGTTAGCGTTATTATTAGGGTTAGAGTTTGGTTTACTGTACAGGTTATGGTCAGGTTTAGGGTTAGGCTTAGGGTTAGGGTTAGGGTTGCGGTACAGGTTAGGTTTAGGTCTAGGGTTATGGAACAGGTTAGGTTTAGGTTTAGGTTCAGGGTTAGAGTTCGGGTTACGGTACAAGATAGGGTTACAGTTAGGTTTAGGGTTAGAGTTACGGTAAAGGTTAGTGTAAGGGTTAGGGTTAGAGTTCGGTTTAGGGTTAGGGTTAGGGTTACGGTTCAGTTTAGGGTTAGGGTTAGGGTTAGGGTTAGGGTTAAGGTTAGGGTTTGGGTTATGGTACCGGTTAGGTTTAGGGTTAGGTGTAGTGTCAGGTTTACCGGACAGGTTAGGGTTAGGGTTAGGGTTAGGCTTAGGCTTAGGTTTAGGGTTTGGTTTACCGTACAGATTAGGGTCAGTTTTAGGGTTAGGGTTAGGGTTAGGGTTAGGGTTAGGGTTAGTGTTAGTGTTAGTGTTAGGTTTTCATGGAGTTTAGGATTATGGTTATGGTTCGGGAACAGGTTACGTTTAGAGCTAGGGTTATGGTTAGGGTGAACGTTATGGTACAGTGTAGTGTTAGGGTTAGGTTTAGGGTTAGGTTTACGATACAAGTTAGCGTTAGGGTTTGTGTTAGGGTTTGGGTTACGGTACAGGTTAGTGTTAGGTTTAGGGTCAGGGTTAGGGTTACGGTACAGGTTAGGTTCAGGGTTAGGGTTAGTGTTACGGGACAGTAAAGGATTACATTTAGGGTTAGGGTTAGGGTTCCATACAGGTGTGGGTTAATGTTACAGGTGCTGTTAGGGTTAGGGTTAGGGTTACGGTACAGGTTAGGGTTAGGGTTAGGGTTTGGGTTTCGGTACAGTTTAGGATTAGGTTTAGGGGCAGGTTAGGATTAGGGTTAGGGTTACGGTAGAGGTTAGGGTTAGGGTTACGGTTAGGGTTAGGGTTAGGGTTAGGTTTACTGTTATGGTACAGATTAGGGTTAGGGTTAGTGTTAGGGTTAGTGTTAGGTTTGCCATAGAGGTTAGGGTTAAGGTTAGGTTAGGGTACAGGTTATGTTTAGACTTAGGGTAAAGTTTAGGGTTAGAGTTACAGTACAGGTTTGAGTTTGGGTTAGGGTTAGTGTTACGGTACAGGATAGCGTTAGGTTAAGGGTTAGGTTTACGGTTACGGTACAAGTTAGGTTAGGGTTAGTGTTAGGGGAATGATTATGGTACATGTTAGTGTTAGAGTTAGGGTTAGGGTTAGGGGTAGGGATACGGTACAGGTTACGGGTAGGGTTAGTTGCAGGGTTACGGTATAGTTTAGGCTTAGGGTTAGCGTTAGTGTTTCAGTACAGGTTAGGGTTAGGGTTAGTGTTAGGGTTACAGTATAGGTTAGGGTTAGGGTTAGGGTTAGAGTTAGGGTTATGGTTATGGTACAGGTTAGGTTTAGGGTTAGGGTTAGTGTTATGGGACAATATGGGTTACGGTTAGGGTTAGGTTTAGGGTTAGGGTTAGGGTTATGGTTAGGTTTGCGGTAGAGTGTGGGTTAGGATTACGATTAGGGTTAGGGTTACGGTACAACTTAGGGTTATGTTTAGGGTTAGTATTAGGGTTAGTGTTACGGTACAGGTTATGGTAGGTGTTATGGTTAGGGTTACGGTACAGGTTAAGGTTATTGTTAGGGGTTGGGTTACCTTACAGGTAAGGGTTAGTGTTAGGGTTAGCGTTAGGGTTAGGGTTACGGTACAGTTTAGGGTAAGTTTAGCATTAGGTTTAGGGTTAGGTTCACGGTAGTGGTTAGGGTTAGGCTAGGGTTGGGTTTAGGGTTACGGTTACGTTTACGGTACAGGTAGGGTTACGGTTAGAGTTAGGGTTAGGGTTACGGTCAAGTTTAGGGTTAGGTTTAGGGTTAGGGTTAGGGTTACCGTACAGGTTAGGGTTAGGGTTATGGTTAATTTTAGGGTTAGGGTTAGGGTTAGGGTTAGGGTTAGGGTTAGTGTTATGGGACAGGTAAGGGTTACGGTTAGGGTAGGGTTAGGGAAAGTGTTGCCGTACAGGTGTAGGTTAGTGTTACTGGTAGGGTTAGGTTTAGGGTTAGGGGTACGGAACAGGTTAGGGTGAGGGTTAGGGTTAGGGTTACGGTACAGGTTAGGGTTAGGGTTAGGGTTAGGATTAGGGTTAGGTTGAGGGTTACGTTACAGGTTATGGTTAACGGTTAGGGTTAGGGTTACGGTACCAGTTAGGTTTAAGTTTAGGTTTAGGGTTAGGGTTACCGTACAGGTTAGGGTTAGGTTTAGGTTTAGGGTTAGAGTTAGGGTTAGGATCAGGTTTAGGGTTTCCGTATAGGTTAGGGTCAGTGTAAGTGTTAGGGTTAGGGTTAGGTTTACGGTACAGCTTAGGGTTAGGTTTAGTTTTAGCCTTACCATACAGTTTAGTTTTTGGGTTAGTGTTATGGTTAGGTTTGCGGTACAGGTTAGGGTTAGGGTT